>JAAGNO010029257.1:0-12445 GCA_033439905.1 Ceryle rudis
TTTTAATTTTACTTCAGCATTTTTAATCCAGGATAAATTTCCACCAAATTACACCATTTTTAGACACTAACCTTTGGATCAATGATTCAGCTGCACAACAGACTTAATTAGGCCATTTGAAATATTTTACTCCCCACGTCTGTAGATTGTTTGGACCACGATTGCTCATTTTTAGTTCATTGCCTCCAGAACTAGAGCAATCTTATTTCTTCTGTAGCCACATTTCCAGCAGCTGCTGCCATCACTAAGGGTTAAGAATTCAGCTGATGCAGAGAAAATGATAATAAACTTGAGAACCTCTTTAAGCTTGTGGAGTCAGGTTTAGTTATATCTACTCCAGAACATGAGTGACTCTGCTCTTGCACTTTTCCATCCTTTCTTTGCAATATCCCTACAAAATATATACCAGAAGAATGTGAGGAGCAGACAGAGTGCGGTGAGGCAGAAAATTCAGCAGCTGAGGAAAAACAGTCACGATTTTTACCTCTTCTGCTTTATTTTCCAAAGCCAAGCAGGTAACTCTACTGATCATTTCTAACTGTGATGGCCTTTCCAGCTGCAAATACCTGGAAGAAAACAGGGTGTCACCTTCTACAGTAAGAGTTGTCTGAAACTGCTCCTCCCCTCTTACTGATAATATTGCCTGGCTCCCTTACAAGCCAGATAAGAAACAGAGAATTCATTGCTTACTAGATCACTTTTAAGCATTAACACTGCCCAGTCCTGTTCCTTCCCCTTCCCCAAGACTGATTTCTCCATCTCGCTCTGATAGGAGAGGCTGTCCATGGAACGTGTGGCTAAACACAACTTGAAAATGCACTAAGAAGTAACAATATAAACATTATCATCATCTGAAACAGCATATTTACAGTCAAAGGAAACACAATAACTGACAGATTAGCCAGTACTGCTAAAGCTACAGCACCCTCAGACTTTTAATATTGACATTTCCAAATCAGTCAATCAATCTTTTTTTTTTTTAAAAGATAGTGTAACACATAAAGATAGTGTAACACAGAGTGGAACACGGCAAGTTTCTTGCTCCTAAAATCACAGTAAACTGCCCGCCACTGCTTTTGGAGGTACCTGTGAAAAAAATCTTCTGTCAGATTTTCTCAGGCACCATCAAAAGTTAGTGGAAGATGGGCACTTGATTCCCATTTGTGTCTTTCAAAATAGATGTGGCCGGCTACTTTTAATTTATTATGGAGCAGATTTGCAAAGACTCTGTTATTAGAGAAGCAGTAAGAGGAGATATTTTTCCGTAAAATCTATGTAAATATAATTTATGAAGGACACAAATATTACTGAAATGAGGGATAAATTGCTTTAAAACTTGTATGTTCACGGAAGCTAGGTAAAAGTACATATTGCTTCAACATTTTTTCTTCTTTCACATACTGGTATCTCTCCCGGGCAAATAGAAGGCATATTCTCTGTATTCTGCTCACCTTATACTTGTAAGTACTGAAGGTATCTGCTATGAAATTACTAAAGGAATCAAATCTGGAACACATGCTATTGCACACTTACTGATCAGACTGCTGCTTAAATTAAACAAAAAACCAAAAAGTATAACTACTGGAATTAAAATTGGCAAACCTTACAGAAGAATTTACTTCAGAAACCACAAAGATAGGCATAGAAGTACCATATGTAATTGTTTTCTGAAAGATTTATTCTTTTGTTAAATAAAATGCTTCCTAGGAATAACATTGCAGAAATAAAGGTAATTTGGAAGCTGTAAAGTGTCAAACAATTTATTTGAAATAGTCCTTTTCCAGTCTTGCTTTTTTTTTGGCTCTAGACTGACATGAAAGGTAAGAGATGAAATTTTACTCCTGACATCAAAGAGTCCACAGGAGAAGTTGTTCAAAAATGAGAATTCCTTTCTGTCCCTGCAAATTACAGTCAATTGTGTCAAAATGCCAATGAACTTTCTGACAGCTCTTGGTATCAGCTGTGCACCAAATTCCAGCAAAGGACAAGACTGAGCATCTGAGTCCCGACATTCCAAGGGATTACAGTTAAGTGCTAATACCTTTGAAAGTCTCATTTAAATAGTTGGGTCAAAGCTTGTCATAAAAGCCCCTTGAACTCATCACAGCTCCCTTCAATTGAATCAAACGGGGAGTGTCTGAAGGTGACTGATAGGTTTCCCACTGTAAATTAGTAACCTACATTATCAGAGTTTGAGTCACACTAAAAAGTCTTTGCTCTAAAATCCCAAAAAGTTCATGACTGTATCTCAAAACTGAAAGTCTTTCAATAGATGAACAAAACCTGGGAAGTATTAAAGCAAGGAAAGAATTCAAGATAAACCAGCAATGAAGCACATCCCTGAAAGCATCTCCTTCAGTGGGCTAGAGGCATCCCTAGCATCCTGCTGGGCTTTCAGAAGGACTGCGAAAGCCAGGAATCCAAAGTGGGGATTGGAGGAATGTGCCAATTAAAGGGGAAGATGTGAGAACTTCACATGAAGATTTTCAAACATTTGGTCAAAAGTGTTCTGGAGGGCTTAATCATGCTGACCTAACAAAGAATAGGAAGAAAATGAATAATCTACTTATACATGGTCCAGTACAGCCTGTAAAATAAAAAAATCCACATTAAGACTAAATGCACATAAATATTTGAAGACAGCAGTACTCATCTGACACAGCTCTTTGGTATCAGTTTGGCCATGGCATTAGAAGGAGCAAGGTCATTAGAAGGAGCAAGTTTCACTACTAGATGTTGTGGCTTGCAAAACAACTCCTACATGATGAAAAAGAAAGGCAACAGCTCTAAGGTGTTACTGTCTGCTAGTTCTACTGCATTACTGCCTACTAGATTTTTCTTGGGGTTCAGTTTTCATGACGTCCTCTGCTTTCCCAAGATCAGCCTTTTTTGATCACTCTACACCTTCTGGAATCCTCATATTTCTTTGGAAATATCAAATCAAAACAACTCACACATTCTTCCAAAGCAAGTAATTATCTTTGGTTAAAGTTGGCTTTGCCTTTTATTCTTACAGATACAGTTACTGTTACTGAACTGCTAATTAAAAATAAACAAATAAAGAAAGAAAGAAAGCATTAGTTAGGGCAGATGCAGCTCTGCCTTTACTGAGGGTCGTGCTGCTGTAATTGCATCTTAGGACTTGCATACATCTCAGAGCTGACCAGGGAGCTAACAGCAAAGCCAATTCCCTGGTTTTCTGAACGTATAATATGCAGAAAGATATTGCTTCTGGAGCACAAAAGCAAAGGGAAGGACATAAGCAAGAAGAAACCTGGACTCCTGAAATAATTTGTCCAGGGGTGAAAAGGGCACGCTGTAGCACTGACAGTAAAAATTAAGCAAAATAATTTACATACTCTGCAGATGATCTAGTTCGTTTACCAAAGTGGAAGGAGAAGAAAAGAATGCAACCCAAAATCTCCTTTCTACGGCATCAGAGAAAACAAACAAGGCAGAGCATGCAGATAAAAAAGGGGCACCATCCAAAGAAGACTGGAGATCTCAGCACAGACAAGACTATCGGGATGTAAAGAGTATGCCAAGATTTTAAAAAAATACCTAAGAGTTGATATAGAATAAATTCTTCTGGGTAGACAGAAGACTCCACATGGGTTAGCAGAATGACCAACACAGATTTTAGCTTGAGAACTTAATATATGCTGACCATCCTTAGGCCCTTACATTTCTGTTGTATGAGCTCTGAAATAATTAAACTGTGATGAAAATTTTGGAAAGACAGTTAAAAATTCACAGGAAAAAAAAAAATTAAAAGTAAAAGAAATCCCAGTAGAAAATTTAAATTGTCCAGTAAAGTAAATGAGGATATAGCCATTACTTTTCCAGCCAGCACTATGCTTTCAGAAGAATTTATTTTGCAGAGGACTATAGGAGACCGTGCTTTGTTTGCCATATAGAGTAACTGCTATATGTTCACGTCTTGTTATTTATATAGCAAAGCGGTTCCTTTAAACACTTTAAGCAAGAGTTGCATCACAAAAAAAAAAAAAAAAAAAAAGATAAGCTTTGCTGAGTGATGACAGTAGATGATGGAGCACTTTCTAACTATGACCTGTTACGTCTCAAGAAGATTTAAGAATATTTTTCTCACAATTGGTCAATGAGATATTTGGATTAGCGAGGAGGGGAAAAAGGGGTGAAATGGCAACTGGCTAGTATGTCAGACATGACAGTCAAATGTTACCAGAACTTAATCCCAGAGAAATATGGACTTCACAGTAAAGGTTGCTTAAAACAAAAGCCCATTTATCTGAATACTGAAGACATTTAATCAATTTACATGAAGGATTTCAAAATTAGTCAGACTGTAATGAACTATGAAATACTGATTAATGAATTTTTGCAATGTTTGATTAGAAACTTAACATGTATGCTAGCACATTTTGCCATCACAGCATTTATAAGCTAATATTTATTCCTGGAAATTACTAGAGTGTAAATAGCCCCTGGATTACGGGGCAGAGCATGTTTACTATTAACCAAACATTTTATTTCAAAAATTAGTCGTGAGAATTTTTAACTTATTGAAATCTCTTCTTACATTGAGTAAATAACAAAAGGGCACTTTCATATTTGCCTATCCTATCACATTTTTTGTGCTAGCCTCTTGACTACAACGTTTTAGATCTTTCTGGCAGTGCATTAAGCAATCTGAGTAACATCTGGCATTTAGGACCCATCCAGATTAAGAAACAAATCAAGTTAGACTTAAGACCTGACATACAGTAAGTTTACAGAAATGCAGGTCATGGACCAGAAATTTTATTGCCTAAAGAGCAACTAAGGAACAAGAGGCCAGTGGTATGCACTACAGCTAGTACGAATTTTACTACCGATTTCAGGGAGCCAAAATAAAGTTTCAGTTAAGTAACATTAAAATACCCAGCTTTCAAATCTACAGTGCCAAACGCACACATCATTAGGAAACACAAACATGTAGATACTTATAAATACATATATGAAGAAATGAGCTCTAAGCAAAACAGGCCCTTATATGAAAATGAAGTTACTTCTGCCTATTTGTCTTGATTATTGTTACTATCTCTTGTCTGATACCAATTAATGAGCTAATCTGACATCACTTTTTACAATTACAAGTCATCATTAAGGAGGAGTCCCAGATAGCCCTTACCTTACTGACAGTTTTTGGCTAATTAACTGAAATGGTCAGTTGTGGGACTCCTAACTGCTAAAAGGTGAGACTTCAAGTAAATCCTAGATACTGGTTCAGTCCCTATTTTTTAAATCATCTGAAGAGACATTAAGCACCCATCCAGCAGTCGTCATTTGTCAAATGCCATTATTATATAGAGTTTACTCTCAATAGACTTTTCTTTTACCTGAGTCACAGCTATCAGGTAAATTAGGTTCTGAGCCTTTCTTAATTTTATTTATATTCTTAGACTTTCTTAGAATAGCCACAGTCTTGACAATTAAAGTTTCATAATCTGAGCAAGTTAAAACAAGAAGTGCCTTCCTTTCATGACAATAATATTCTAACTAAAAATTATAATTGGTAACAAAGTATAGCAAGCCTAGAAATAGATCATCTATTTTATGAGGTCACCCACAAGCGTAACAGAGTGCCAGTGAATGATTTTTTATAAAGCATAGGTACAACAATCTTGTTTTGTAATCGGTTAGGTGTTGCGTCTTTTTATTGCATGTAAAATGAAGAGATCCCTTCATCCAGAGTGAAAAATGGAAAATCATTCAGTTTGGGGTTTGTGGTTGCTAGTAGCAACAAATACTGGAATATTGCCATCTGGCCTCTTGCTTTAAATGAGATTTGAATAATCAATTTAATAATGGATAGAGTACATACTTAAAGAAATAATCACTTGTCATATCTTAAGAAAACTTTAGTATAAAAAAATTCCACTGTATGAATTAATGTAGAGCGCACGGACATCTAAAGAGATGAGGCAATTTTTATTTTCCTTACTATCGCCTCAAAACCTTAGGCTTACAAGGTTTTAGGCGACCACATCGAACATTTAATAATCAGGAAGAATACTAAGAAAGATTGGTTTGTTACAGGCATTCAAATCCAGTAACCACCTGGTAGAGATTAAACCACATAGAAACATGACATTTTGAACGCGCATCATAAGGCCCATGGTATCCACAATAGAAGGAATACAATTAAACACAGCAGAGAAAGAAGCTGAAATTGGTAAGATATTCACGTTACTACTGCTACTTTGAAGAGAACAAAATGAGACTTCAGAACACGGGAACTCCAAATATTTTTTTTTCATTTGTAAGAGATATATATAGCTGCCGAAGCGTTCCCATACATCAGGGTGAGAGCAGCAATAGGATGCCAGTAGTGATGCTCTCCTGGAAGAGCTGGACTTTCAGAAAGATACTTAATTCTGATTTTGCATACAACACTGTCATCAAAGGAGGAATTAATAGGAATCAGATGCTCGACCATGGCAAATTAGGAAGCCACCCCCACTGTGGAATAGACAAGATAGGAATAAACCTGAATCACAGTTTTCAACAATGTTGGTTTTGACTGGAACTCAAAGCAACTGTCTTCAACCAACCTTGCGTGAATGAAGCTCGTCTCTCTGCTGAGAAACGATACTCTTGAAAAGCCTCACCCTTGAGTTGTGCGTTTAATGCGACAAATGCAATTCCATGCATCGTAGCACTTTGAGACCAGCTCTACTTACACCACCTCTTTAGGAAAGAGGGTGCTTCAAGTCAGGTTTGCATCTAGATGACCCTCTTCCTTTCCCGAGTTACACAGGCCTCCAGGTACAAAAACATAAAATCACAGAGTCATCAAATGGTCGGGGTTGGAAGGGACCTCTGGAAATCATCAAGCCCAACCCCCCTGCCAGAGCAGGATCACCCAGGGCAGGCCACACAGGAACAGAGCCAGGCGGGGTTGGAAAGTCTCTAGAGAAAGAGACTCCACCACCTCTCTGGGCAGCCTGTTCCAGGCACTATCACAGTGAAGAAGTTTTTCCTCATGTTGAGGTGGAACCTTCTATGCTTCAGTTTATATCCATTCTTCTTTGACCTATTGCTGGGCACTGCAGAAAAGAGCTTGGCCCCTTCCATTTGACGCCCCCCCTGCAGATATTTATAGACACCACGCTCAGCTGTGATATGCCATAAAAGGGGTTTGGTCAATTTTCCATAGTCTGTGACTTACAAGTAAAACAGACTTTACCTTACTTGACAGGTGCCAACAATATCATCATTCCACCTTCATATTATTTATTCTTACCGAGACCCTACCGGCTGGCATATAGAGAGCATCATGCGCTGCCAATCAAGTGACTCGATCTGAGCCAGACTCTGGGTTCCAGGCAGGGCTCCAGTGACTGGCAGGTGTCATTTAGCATTTCCATTATTTGCAGGCTTATTATGACTTTTCCCCACAAATGGCAAGTCCGTTTTGATAACAGAGGCTGCCAACATTATAACAAATGTATCGATATAATTTGAACCACTGAATGGCGATACATATTTTTAAATGTGCCAGCTGGTTAGAAGATAATATAAGCTCTATACATGAGCTTTTTAGCTCAGTCAGGTAGGCCCACAAGATGCAGCTTTGCAGGGAATGAATCACGAGGGGAAGCTGGTAGGGTTGTTTAAGCCTTTACTTATTGCTGTTTGCAGCAGTTTCTTGTGACCATTTATCTCTGGCATTTATAAAACACTAATCACCATGGAAATGCCCAGTATACATCCTAAGCAAAAAAGACAGAAAGTCACTGGTGCCTTTATCAGGTCTTTTATCTCAGAAGTAATATCTGTAGGTGGCTCTTCCATGCAATATTCTATTTTAATATATGCTTTCCCCAAGAACCAAACAGATTTTTAAAAACCTCTGAATATGAAAGAGGACAGACTGTTAATTAACTTCCCCCCAAATGCTCTTATAACACGAGACTAAAAGAAGAGCTAATAATGGTCTTTCAATGATCAAAACGAGAAGGAAATTTCAATCAGGAAATGTACAGGAGAAATCACTATGCTGAGGAACTTGGGAAAAAAAAGTCCTTTGCTCACCTAGACACATTTGCAATATATAAATCAATAAGCTCCTAGGGAAAACAGCCACTAACTCCCCAACTTAACATATCTGATATACTAATATATATATACACTAATCGATATACTAACATACTAATATATATATACTAATATAATATGAAATAAGGGAGGTGGGGGTGTCATGACAATTTTCAGAGAAGTCCACTACTGGAATAATACAATTTAGTTTCAAAAAATATTAACAGCTAGCCAACAAAGAACGGAATTATTTCTGGGGTATTTCTGGGCTGGGGAAAGAAATGAAAGCTCACAAAGTGGACGGCTGCAGAACCAGGAATCTGGAACTGCCCAACTCCAAGGTTTATAATCCTTCAGCCACCCGGGTGTTGTTTTGAAGGCATGGAACTCTGCCGTATAGATTGGTTTTGTGTTCCAACGGAAGGCACATCTTAGAAAGGCATCCTCTCTAAAAGAGTAGGGAGCCTTTCTCCTCACCAGATATGATAGTTATCAATCAGAATAAACCCAAACACTACAGAAGATAAGTCTTCAAAAAGTAAGAGCAAGCTTTCTCCCCACAACTCCACCGATTTATGCTCTGTGTGAGTCAGACTGAAGTCTTGCCATGAACAATGCGGTGATTGGTTTTACCAGGAGAGGCACTGAAGATGTCTGCTCTGAAATACGAACAATGCAAGTTTCCAGGACTAGTCAAACCTGTCAGATATCAAGCCTAGAGCGGCTTTATTAAGAAGTTTACTTGAACCACTTAAGGAAGTGGGAGCATTGTCAAGCCTTCTCTTTAAAAATGCCACTTTTAGTCTGGCATTTAAAAAAGAAAAGTATTGAAATAGCATGAATGAAACACTATCCACTTGTTAAGAAATTTGGATTTTTCCTATTACTAAACGTCTTTTAGTTGTTAATGTTTAAGACGGGGCTCAAAGAGAATATCTATAAGGGTTTATCCCTCCTATAAAAGCCCCTTATATATAAAGCCCTTCCATAGACAAAGCATCCCGAAGAAAATCCATCCTTCCCTTCTTTCTTTTTGTTATTTTAGGAAGACAAGAGGCATAACTTAACATCAGAGAGTAAAACTCTCCTTACACTCTGACAATCTTGAAGTTAGCAAGCCAGATGCTACTTTCACCTGCACCTACTGCAATCTATTTCTAGCTCACTTAATAAACCCACAACTGGAATTATGGCTCAAAGTGATGACGAAACAGAAAAATACAAAGCAGATGTGAAAGGAGAGTTATATGTATATGGACACAGGAGTAAAAACTTGATTTCCTCAGTCTTCTTGTGAGCTACATGCTTATCACGATGTTTTAAGCCACGTGCTATTCGGAATAATTTTTGCTGCCAAAATTTGTACACACACAGTTCACCAAACCCATGCTCTTACAAAAGGGGTTTCTGTAAAGTTATCAGACCAGACAGTTTTCATCAAACAGGACTGAACTGAAATCTTCAGAGAATTAATGGAATAGGAGGTAAAAATAAGCATCGGTAAAATCATCAGGCAGATGAAGGTATTTACACAGTAAACTGTAGAAAGTATCAAGAGTCAAGCACAAAAAGTAAACTTAATATTACTTGCACCATATCTCCTCAAAGATGAGGACCTGTGAGCCAACCTTGCATGGCTGACCCACACCCAGTGTCGTCTTACATAGTACATCAGAGAGGTAAGAAGGAGATCCACAAAAGTCAGCCTGCTCAACACAGCACGTACACAATGTTGCAGAAAAGTGGTCGTGATAACAAAATTTTGTCCAATGAGGTATTTTCTGAAACTGTCCACTAGCTCAATCTTATTTATCACACTTTCAACTGAGTAAGTTTATGAAACTTTCAAATGACCAGAGCTGGTCTAACATGATACCGTCATGCAGGTCATGGTGGTGTATAATCCATGAAGCAAAAATGCAAAGTTTTTTTTTTTTTTTTCCCCTGAAACCAAGTGCAAATATAGAATTGATAATTTTTTTTGACACATCGTTTTGTAACCTGAATGACAAACTTGAGTAAAAAAATTGCTATTCGAGCTAATAATCTATTCAGCATGTTTCCTGTTGCACATTCAAGTGGTCTACGGACGTCATTTCAGAGTAAAGGACTTTGCATGGCAAACGCTGAGTGACTCAGATTTTTGAAAAGGAATCTGGAAAACATCCCATGTAATGCATCTGCTCATCTAACATAAAATTCTGAGGCTAAGGTTCCCTAAGTAGGAGGAAAATATGATTATGTACTTGGCATCAATACGAAATATACCACATTCGTTTTCTTCTGCGAAAACCCAGAGGGAGACGCGACCCTTCTGATTCTCCCACATAAGTCTACTAAAATACAAAATATATGGCTTGTTCTAATAGGACAAGATACGTAAATGTATGTGAGCTGTCGCTGATCTGGACTGTATGCTGCTTATATCTGAAAAGTGGGATGTAAGTTCACAGAACGAAGATTCCTCAGAAACAGGGCTGACTAAATGGTGTGCAAATGCAGATGGTCTGACTCCAACTAGGGAATGGAGACTGCTCACCAAAGAGAAGGTGAGGAGTTTCAAAAAAAAAAAAAAAAAAAAACAGGTAAGGAAGGTTCACAAAGCATCATCTCTGGACTAAAAACTGATGAGCCTGTAAAAATCTGAGATGTTTCCAGATGTCTTCATTACTGATTTCTGCAACACTGCTCTAGGCTTATCTTGACACACCTTGATAGCACATGTTTCAAAGCTGCAGGGAAACAGTGATGGACCTACACGGACTTCTCCTGGCAAGTACCCCCAGTAACTTCTTTCTAGAATACAAGGAGCTGGAAGGAAAATAAGGACCTCAGGAAGCACTTTTACTCCCTTCAGTGCAGATGGACAATATTTTGGGGCATGAAGGCCATTTGCTCAGGTTCTCCTTTGTTAATCACAACATTCTCCTCCATTATATGATGTAAAAAACCTAAAATTCACCGTTATTAACATACTACAACCTACTTTTCCAGACACAAGAGGCTCTACCCATCCACAGTTTGTGACAAAGAAAATAATCTGATGGATTTCTTCACCGCTTACTATCTAAGGACTGGAAATGGTACGTTACGACATTCTGTGGCTGGGCAGCAAAGTGGAACGTTATGTGATTATGTTGTTCTGAGAACTGTCCTGTGATCAGATTGAACTCTGTGCAGAAGCAGGAGAGGAACCTTGTGCCTGCTCTTGAGGTGACTGAGCATTTAGCTCAGCAGAGCCCTGGGAGCAATGAGTAGAGCAGGACACTGGGGACAGCAGGGGCACAGTTTGGAGGAAAAGCCAGACTGCAAGTTTCCAGAGAAAAGAAGGGGTCTGACAGCAGCATGGAACAGATTCAAGCCTTGGAGCTGAGATGGAAAGAAATTTTCTAGGAATCAGGGAGGACTGTGTAAAGTTTGTTTTAAGCCACTAAGCCTGAAAATCACAATAGGAGATAATCAAAATAGGACTGAAAAATCAAAATCAGAGAATAGGACCAACTCCCTTCCAGCGTCTGGCAGGCAGCAGCGATTTCAATCCCATTTTGTGGGGTTTTTCCTCCTCATTCAGCCCTTCTGTTTGTGCCTTGTTAAAGAGTTTTGGTTTACATTACTATTAGTCATATAGCTTTAAAAACTGGAAGCATTTTGGCTGATTTTAAAGGGAAGGGGCAGATCCATCTCTGGAATTCCTATATTCCAACTTGTACTGGTTCCTCTGATAAAAGCGGGTAATGAAGCACAGCATCTTGATCCATGTTTCAGCTGTACTATACTATAGCAAGGCAGCCAAACTACGGAATCTGTAGCACTACACATCAGATTTCCACTGTGCGTTTCAAGAACGAGTCGTCCAACATCTGCCATAAAGCAGCTGTTAAGTCTGTCATGAACTAACGTCCACTTAATAGGTTTTGAAATTTCCATGACCAAAAATATTGCTTTGGGGATGACTTGGGTAAGCTTGGCACCTTATAACAAAAGCATTCTATTCTTCTATTTAGAAGTGCAGAGGCAGAACACTGCACACCCAGTCCATGCCAGTATCACTGGTCTAGTAGTCTTCTGTTTAGGTGGTTTTTATAGAAAAAACATATAGTTAGGAACCACTAATAAGCTACTAAGAAAATATCCACTTTTTATTTCAATTCCTTGTTAAATGGCACAGTCAGTAAAACCAAGCCAGGATGATGAAAGAAAATCTACAATACTTGTGGGTATGTATTTTTTTTAAGGTATTAGAATAACTAGAAGTCTCTAACAAACAAATACTTTCTTCCTACATGTAGTGGTTTGAGAACAAAACCAACAAGAGACTCAAGCCAGAAATACAAACCAAATGTAATGCAGCAGTACAAAGGGAAACGAGAAAAACCAAACCACA
>JAAGNO010029257.1:21548-31719 GCA_033439905.1 Ceryle rudis
TGTGTGTTTTGGTTGTGTGGGTGTGTGGGTTGTGGGGTTTTTGTTTGTGTTTTGTTTTGTTTTGTTTTGTTTTGTGTTGTTTTGGGGGGTTTTTTTGTGGGGGTGGGGGGGGGGGGGGGTGTTGGTTTGAAATACAAGCAATTAGGAAGGATTTCCAATGAAAATATATGTTAGTATTTGCCAAAAAAAAAAAAATTAAAGTAGCATCAAATACATAAGCAACACTGGCTATCTTAATAATATATCAACTAGCATAACTTTCTGCAACTCACTAATCAGCTAAGTTGGCACAATTAGTTGGTATGCTATGTAAGCTAATCTGTCAGAAGTGACTTGCTTGATTAGAATCAAAACAAAGCCATTTTAATTACAGAAAATACAAGGTATAAACTTTTAACAGGTTTGTTTAAAGAACAATTTAATAGCTAAGTGATCTAATGTTTTACCTGAACATGCAGTCTCATTAAAAGCAAGGTAAATACCTCTGAACACAGAAATACTCCATGCCATTCTTTTTATTACTTAATTTCCCAGGTATCTCAGCATGATCTGAATAAATTATGCTGACAATACAACAATATAAATGATAAATCAACAACACCATTTTAGTGATATATAGCATGAAATGTAAATAATAACCAGCACTGCTAATTGGCTCGCTACCTGGCAACAAATCAGTATGTAAGCTATTTCACTGGTAATGCTTCAGCAGCGTACCACCCTAATCATTAAGCATTTCTAGCTATTCTAAGCTGTTTCTACTGTTTTGTTATAAGAAACTGTAAGGTAACATAAAAAATAAGGCCTGGAAGAAACTGGTGTTGAAAGAAAAAAATAAATAAAATCAAATAATAAATTGCTCATTGACAGCATCTGGATATTACAAGCCAACTCCTGCTACATTGTGTGGCAAAAGCATTAGTCAATTCATTGCTTGAAATACCAAATCAGAATGTGCTTTACTTGAAAAGCTAAAATTGAGCATTGAGAGACTGAAGTTATTTACAAGCCCAGGGAATCAACCACACCTACAAAAGCTTGTAGCCTTTGCTTCTGGACTTTATTTATTGTCCAAACACAAAAGATGAGCATAAAAGTGTTAAGTCCCACTTTCCACCATACGGTGAAGATGGGAGAATAAGAGTCCTCCTTCAGCCCAGAGCCTTCAACAGAGCTCCTTATCTCAGGAGGACCTGCCTCTTACAGAGCAGAGGGTTTTTCTACTGTGTCTGAACCATGAGACCCAGGCATGAGCCACTGCTCTGCGGGGATGCACGAAGCCTCTCTCACTCTTTCCTACCCTGTACTAATTTCCAACCCCATGCTGATGGAAGGAGACACTGAAGGTAGGAAGGAGAAGTCATACAAGTCAGAGCAGCATGTGACTGAGTTCAGCATACTATCTCTCACCTGTAACAAACAGGTTCCTGGCTTTGATGAAAAGAAAACCAAAATAATTGAAAAATTTGTCATAGGATAAACATTAGTTCACATTTCCCTACTTTATTTCATTGCATCTGTGAGAACTGCCTTACAAACATAGAAGTCTAGTTTGGGGTTGGTTTTTTTTTTTTTCCTAAATCTGCCAACACTTTTCACTTTCTTCATCTGTAAGTCCCATTATGCAAAACATCAAAACCTCCTTCTTACCAATTTTCCATTTGTTGACACACCTCTTTGTTCTATGGGACAAAGCCAAGAAAGAAATCAGATTTACCTTGTGTAAATTACTCATTTTCTATGAAGTCTTACTCATCTTGTCATTCACTTAAACTAAGCTCTCCTAATTTTATTCTTTCTTTGCATGTAAATTGCTCTATGCTTCTGGATACTTTTTATGACTATTCATGTATCCGTTCTGTTTATGATGTATATATTTTCAAGCAGAAATGTACGAATTCAAGAGTATATTCAAGGCAAGAGGATACTGATGATAGGTTTCATAATATTTGCAGTATTATTTTCCAACCCATCCTTTATTCACCCAACCATTTTGCTTTCTGCTAAGACCACCGCTGGGAACTGAGCAGCCTTTCCTATGGAGCTGTCTGCAGTAATGATGATCACGGGAAAACCTTATCCCCAGTAAAAGAAATGGCAAAACTCCCAGAGACTTCAGTCGGGTCTGAATTTCCCTGAAGTTCTTTCTATCAAGTAGTTATAGCTAATTTACAAGTCAATCGATGGTTATAAATACTGCAAATAATTCCATACAATTTACGTTGCGGGAAATTTGTCAAAACTGAGTAGTTTTGCATTTCTGCTCCCTAATTGCCTAAATCAGTTAGACCTCCAGAGTTCCTTAGAGGCTTCTATAGACTTGACTAAGCAAAAAATGGTGTCGTCTATATTTTTGTTGCTTTTCCTTTGCATTCTTTACACGCCTTTGTTTTACCCTTTACATTGCAAATAAACCCAATAAATATACTGAATAGATCATTGTTAAACCTGAGACTTTGAGAGCCCCCTGTTAACTTTTAGCTAGGCTTAATACTGACCAGTTCTCCGTTAATTGTGCAGGGCTCCAAATGCACTTCATTAACCTGTTTTTAATGTAGCTGCCCATGCCTTAATAAATGTAAGTATTTCGAGTAGACCGAGAGGCATCGTTTATGGTGATTTCCCTGTTTCTACTATATGTGCCCTCTTAAAAGTATTTTCAAACTGTTATTATTCTTGCTAGTGTTTTTAACCCGGATCATCTCTTTTCCTATGTCTGCTGAACCTGAATTCACAAGCTGATTAAGACTTTCTGTTCCAGAAAGAGAAAAGAGAACAAAAGCAAAATTGACAGCTAGAAACCGAAAAGTTGCAGTCCTCATTGCGTACCTACAGGTGAATATATACAGTTTACAATTCTGTCATATTTAAGTTAATTTGGAAATACTACACGTTTGCAAGTCTCTACCATCTGCTGCTTCCCTAACTCTCGATTTCAGAATTAAGCAATGTAGGCAAAGGAGCTGAAAATAATTTCTATTCCAAAGTCCTCCTGATATTACAAATCTTGGTAATATTACCTATAGCATTTCCTGATGAGGCATGCAGGAGGACTATCCTGACACAGCCCCATTAGTGTCTACCTTATGCAGAGCATGCAGTTTTCTGGATGTTTAGAGGGGGGGTTGCCTGGATCTGCACTGTATCATCAAAAGCACCAGCTTGCTTGCAAATAATCTGAGATTTTGCACCATACACTGCAGTACGCTACATAGGAAATATGCATGTTAGTGTATGCCTAAGTAAACAGGGAGCTGTGAGCCCTTAGGTGAACTACTTGAGTTATTCAGTATGGATCTTACTTACTCCTATCATCCTATGGGGGCTCTCCATTTCTTAAGTCTTCAATTTAATAAATCTACTAAAACTAACACATCAGCAATGAATAAGGAATTAACATGGTTCAGGCATGTTTAAAGTTAAATAAGCACTTAAGTGTTTTACTAAATAGAAGCTTAAGTCGACACATACTCTACTTTTTTCCTCTAGGTTATGCTTTTAGTTTCAACTTGCTGAGGTGGCACTGGTAGCCAAACTCAAACTCTGACCAGCCACAGATTCAGGATGAAACATGGCTCTGGTGTTTAAAATATCCTTTGCTGTGACAGTAAGACAGCAGGGTCTTTGCCAATGATCAGGTCCCATCTAGTGAGACGGGAATAATATAGGTACCGTGAAACATGATGTAATCATTTTCTAAAAACTAAATATAAAAAAACAAAAAACAAAAAACAAACAAACAAAAAAAAAACCCCACAAAACAAAACCCAAAAATCAACTAAGCAATGATAAAAAGCAACATTTTTTTTTTCTTTATGAAACTAATATACTGAGATATTGCTTGTGCTACCACAATTTCTCTATAACATGCAAAACATACATGTGGTGCTATTTCTTTAAATACTTCTCCCCGGGGGAATGAAATATGGATCTGGGGACAGAGGGTTACTGCCTCACTATAAAACGGTGGGTGAAGAAATACACAACACACACACAAAAAAAAAAAGCTAAAAAAGTAGCCATGTTCTCATTTACCCCTCCTTTCCCACTGGTACATCCATGCGTGTAGAGATGGAAATATTCAATGCATAGTAGCATATACGTTCCATGTTTTCAATGACAACAGACTTCATTTTGTCTAGAATTTTTAACTGAAGTCAAAACATTTTTGCATTTGGCGTAGGCTGGCAGCAAATGAAGTGATCCTGATGAATGGCATAAAACTATTAATTATGTTTTGTTCACTCTATTGTTAGTGTATTGCTTGTGTAGTTAAAAATTAACTCTGTGATCTTATTTAAAACAATACACATGTCATTTCAGACATTCCTAAAAAGGATGCTTAGTAATAATAAATAGGTGCACTTGTCAAGAGAAATTTGCTAACAAAATGAATTCAAGCATCTTAAATAGATAAAGGAAAGCAACTATAAATTACCACAGAATAATATTTTGGTTTATATATTTTTTTAAAGGTTTCCCTCTCTGTTTTTATTTATAGATGATTTTTAGATATGCAGATAAAGACAGCAAATGTTTCGTGATTATACAGACATTCCAGACTCTCCAGACAACCTTAAATATTTCAATGTCTTGGAAAAGTGTCAGACTACATCATAATGTCTGCATTATAAACCCTAATAATATTGATAAGGATAAATTGGACAATTCAAAAGTAAAACCATCAAAGTTCTTGTTAACCAGGGCACACAACAGGGAACACATCAGCATTCTCATCCTCGCATGCAACGGTGAAACTGAAGCAAATAGAACTTTGGAAGACAAACTTGGAGCGCATCTGCATCTGTCATTCACATTTGTACCCAAATAAGTCTGCAAATAAGTGTACAGTCGGCCACCATATGTCATGCAAATGCCAACTCACATGGTTTCAAATATACAAAATTTGCCTGCACAATCTCAGAAAACAGTTTTGATGAGCTGGCCTTTTGAACTTACCTCTGCAGTGATGTCCATGAGGTTGTCCATGAGAGCAGCCATCTTCTTGGGGACAATGTATCTCATTAATACCATGATCTAAATAGAGATAATACATTTGTCAAAAAAATGTGCATGCTTTATCAGGATGAATTTGCTCTAACAACTACTATGTCTTCCCATGATGGATGAAATAACCTGCACAAAACCATAGAAGAAGCATTTGCCCATTTTATGTTGTTTTGTTCTTATTTTTTTGCATTGTTACTTTCCATCCACGTAGGTTTTATTTTCATTAACTACTTACTTGCCTCCCCGTGAAAATTTATTTCTTATTTAGAAACTGCTTGACATTCAAAAAATTCACAACCACTTTGTATTCCCAAAGCCACTTGGGAGAAAGAACAAGAGAGCCAGAATTCAAGCCCAGACCCCCCAAAAAAGCAAACCTCTAGATACAAAAGGTCTAAAACTAGAACATGGCTTTAAAGTGATCACACTGGCTCAAAGGGGAGTCTCAACACGTTCCAAACCAGTTTTCCAGTCAGCAGGTACTGAACAACTCAGATATACTGGAGTTGCCTAATAGCCATAACAAAGCCAGTGTCTATACGTGGCACTTCTATCAGAAGAGAAGGGGTGCACTTAAACATCTGCATTCTAACATCAAGATCTGCCAGCACCACCACTGCAAAGCTCGCAGAGGCAATATGTGGGTTGACAGTGTATCTACGTGAACATGTAAAATCTGCTTAGGCACTGTCAGAAAAGCTATCATAGACCTGAGCAGTGAGGGTGTTTTGGAGCTACTTTATGGGCAGAAAATTTCTGAGGCTTTTGTGAAGGAAGATACCGCATGCAAATATTTGGCCAAAATTGAATTTCCCTTAGGAAATTACAACCATTTATACATAACACCTAATCCTAAATTTCTCAGCAATATTCCTTTAAACTCCTTCTATTTTAAGTTCAAATTTGCCTATTGATACGTTGCTACACTCTTTCAATTTATGCAAATAGTTACCTACCAAGAACACGCCACCAGTATATTTCATGGACGACAAAAAAGAGCTTTGTGCCAGGAAGGTAACCATTTCACTTGTGTAAGAGTTTTGTACTGGCATAAAGATCCCTGCCTGAATTTCAGATGCGATGTGGTGAGTGGGCAAAAACAGTGGCTGAATGGAACAGACAAATATTCACAGTGAGAGACAGCACACCAATACTAGTAAGATATTCTTCAGATCTCAGTGCACTTAGAAGCTATTACAGGACAGTGCCCTTGATGTGAATAAGATATAAATGCCTTCAGAAACTGCTAGAAAAGTTGAAAAGTTTGGGTGTTTCTTTCTTTCTTTTTTTTTTTTTTTTTTTAAATAGCACAACTTCTTTCCTCACCTTTGTGTAAGTTCTTAAGTGTTACCATACTGTTTATATGTGAAGACGACACTGTGGCAAAACTTGTTACTGATCACGGTTTAAATTGTCTGAGGAATTCTCTATAAGACTTACGAAAGAAGTTAAATACCTTTTGTGCAGAATATCTTTTTATTTTCCCACTTCATTTATTTTGCCGACTGAAACGTGTGTATACATCTAACCACATAATCTTTTAGCAACTTTGAACTACTTCTAACAAGTTTTTTTTTATCCATATGTGGACCTAGGAATGTTGGGAATGTAAAATATATGTATTTTTAGACAACCAACTCTCTTACATCAGTAAGTTAAATATTTTGTACACCCTAGAAACACGGATTTGGAACAAGAAACGGTATTTAAGAACTTCTGTTCTAGCCAAGGATTCCTTGAAGAATAAACCTGTCATTTTACATATCCAAACTGAAAAAGCACTCATCAGCAAATACAAAGTGAAAGCCTGGGGAAAAAGTGATGGCTTACCTCACCTCCTTTTAATTTAAAGGATAAACAACCAAGCACATAAAGGAAAAGCTACTTAAATTTAATAATGTATTTTTACTGTGGCTTTTGTTTCGTATTCTTGACAAAATTATCTCACCCGTTAAAGATGCAAGGGCGGTTTGCTTTAGATCTGAATTCGTACTTAACAGCTGTGTTCATGTACTGGTATATCTCTGAAGAACTGAGTTAAAGAAAATTACCTGCCTGCTTCCCTCTCGTTTGAAAACACAACTGCATGATCACTTCTGGATCTCGCGTTGAGTTTGATTTAGACTAACTACTCCAAGGGTATGGTGCACATCAATAAAGAAATGTGAAAATCCTCTAGCAAAAATTAATTTATTAATGAAATGAATAATTAACTCTGCTGAAAAACACATTTGCAGGAAGTTAAGCAAAGGTGTTTTGAATAAGAAGGGGGCTTTTTCTTCTATCTATAAGTACAATAGACTTGCTAAAGTAAATAACCCTGTGAGTTACTTACCTCATAATGTATTTAGTTATAATATTAAATGGATAAAGTACTTGATCATCTCCCAGGATAATAAAGCTGGTGGTATGGAGAAAAGCCTCTGTGGGATTAAGAGAGAGTTAAAACATTTCAAATATGCAATTAAAGGCATTCTAGCATGCCTGTGATCTCTGCTCTGGTTTCCTATTTACCAGAAGGAAAGAGAAGGAAAGAGAAGGAAAACTGGCTCAGACCTCCTAGACTAAGACAAGGAAGTATGCAAAATCGAGCAGTCTCTGTGCCAGCTCTTGCTAATCCTTTTCAGTATGGTTTGCTGCTAATTTGTCATGGCACATATTTGCCTTATGTCTAATTAGCATCAAATTGCAAACTGCTATTTGCTAACAATTTGTTGCATCAATCTGCTTGAAAATCTATAGTTTAGAACTGGATTGCAGCTTATTCTGTCTATCAAAATTCCATTTCATACACATCACAGTAAATTATTTCCCTCTAAAAAAACACTGCCGTGCTCTATCATACAAAGAAGCCTTACATTTTAAAAGAAAGCCTGCACAAAGTGATAGTTTTTGTTCCTTTACTTCATCCCCCATTCATATGTGCTATAACTTGCTTACGACTGGCATTAAATAAAGAACAGCTTGCTATTTGTTTAGAGTTAAATCAAGCTAAGATTGCATCACCCCCATAATAGAATGCGTACATACAATGTTTTCCTCTACACTTTTGAAGAACATAGGTATGACCCTTACAACAAGAATTCATGGTCTGAAACTGGCTTACAAAGTACAGGAAAACTGGCAGGTTTAGGAACTGGCTAATCTGTTCTGTTCCACATCCACAAATATTATAATAAATAAACACATAGCTAAAAATCTTTGTCACAAACAAATGCTGTTGCAAAGATGTCCTTCTTTCATTAAAACTATAAGTGATGTGAGAGCTCTTTATACATAAGATTTCCTCCCCTGCTATGCCTCATTAGAAGCAGATGGAATACTCCTGCTGTATTCATGGCAGGGGATAGATGGAAATGTGTCAGTGCAGGGTCTGAACTAGGAAATTCACTCGATACCAACACGTGATGTTCTAAGCAGTCTCCTCTCCAGGGATGACATGCGGTCATCAAATAAGCACAGCTATGGACTGCTTCTCTGGAAGCATGATTTCAGCCCATAGGAGATGATGCTTCACGTTTAGATGTGGTAGAGGAGGGTGGGTAATGGGGTTTTTTTTTGCACATCACAAAACGTTTGGCCTTTCAAAAACATTTCTTCTGCAGAAAGTTAAATTTGTGGGGCTGAGGGAGACATCACAGGACTGAACAAGATGAGAAATCCAAATAGGCAATACCCCTATAAATAATAATATAAATAAAATAATTAATAATAATAAAATCATAATATAACCAAAAAACTGCCTCAAACTGCAGTCGGTTTTGCATTTTCTCGTGTCATCTGGATCCAAAATTCCACCCTGGGCACTAGACATATTTTCATGTTCAACTTTCATCAAAACAAGTACAAGGTTTGCTTTTCAACGAATTGGCTTTTACGATAGCAAACAAATGTAGCCAGAATTTTCTGCCCACTTCCACGTAAAGTTTGCATACTTTCTCCTTGCTGGAGAATGAGCCAAGCTCAGTATCAAATGCTGTCAAACAGAATTCGTTTTTTAAGCTGAGTGAAAAAAAAACAAGCCTGTCTTTGCTATAGCCATACCCAAGAAAAAGTCTCCTTAGGTTACAAAGAGAATGAACCTTGAAAGACAGACTGAAGACAGACACTGAAGCAGTGCTTACCATTAAGTTGAACGCTGCTCTCAGTGTTAAATCTCTGTAACTTCAATCAATATAGAGTTAGAATCAGGTTCAGCATTTTAGACGAGGTTCTGGTATACTTAAGGCCAGTCACAAGTATTGAGGTAACAGCCTGAGCTGGAGATGGGCCCAGATGACCTCCCAGGTCTCTTCCCACCTGAACGATCCTAAACGATGGCATCTTTGACGAATATTTAGTAATTCAGACTTTTTTGATTTTTTTTTTTTCTGTATTCAGCATTACTTTCTAATCGGAAAAGGTCCAATACAAGTGGATATTGGTGGTCACTTCTTCCTGTAAACATAATTTAACCAAAAAAGTTACTTACCAAAATAGCATCATTACCAAAATAGTGCCCATATGAGTTGGATGGGGCATGGTAAAGTGAAAATACTCACTGAAGGAAAACAACTTTGGATTTCTTGCATTTGTTTATTTTGTCTATTTGGTTTATTTATTTATGCTGTTTATTTTTTTTTTTGTTAATTTATTTAGGTTATTTTGATTATTTGCTTTATTTATTTTTATTTGTTTTCTTTCTTTGCTCCATTTTCTTCGTTTTCTTTACTTGCTCCATTTTCTTCCTTTTCTTTCCTTGCTCCATTTTCTTCGTTTGTTTTCTTTCCTTGCTCCATTTTCTTCGTTTGTTTTCTTTCTTTGCTCCATTTTCTTCGTTTGTTTTCTTTCCTTGCTCCATTTTCTTCGTTTTCTTTCCTTGCTCCATTTTCTTCGTTTGTTTTCTTTCTTTGCTCCATTTTCTTCGTTTGTTTTCGTTACTTGCTCCATTTTCTTCGTTTTCTTCCCTTGCTCCATTTTCTTCGTTTGTTTTCTTCCCTTGCTCCATTTTCTTCGTTTGTTTTCGTTACTTGCTCCATTTTCTTCGTTTTCTTCCCTTGCTCCATTTTCTTCGTTTGTTTTCTTTCCTTGCTCCATTTTCTTCCTTTTCTTTCCTTGCTCCATTTTCTTCCTTTTCTTTCCTTGCTCCATTTTCTTCCTTTTCTTTCCTTGCTCCATTTTC
>JAAGNO010029257.1:41529-64072 GCA_033439905.1 Ceryle rudis
ATAATTTAATTTACTTAATATTTCCTATATTAACTCATTCCTGTGACAATAGTTAAGGTCAACTTTTCCATTATAAGACTATAAAAATTCCTTTTCACATTTTAAAGCTTGGCTTCAGTAGCAGGCCTACGTAAGTGGCTGTGCTTCCTGACAGAAAACACACTATTTGAGCTGCTTTTAGCATTTAATTCAGACAAATCGAAACAAAGATTCTTTAGGGGGCAGCACAGTAAACAGTCTTCAACAACAATGTCCTAATATTTGAGATTCATTACATTTTCAGGGAAAAACCACCCATTTATCCTCAAATCTTAGCAGAACTTGCTATAGAGCTGCAGAAGAGTTAAAACAGTTTTGGAGAGACAAGAGCGTGAGCAGCCAAAGCTCTCTGTGAGTCAGATTGGTGACCGTCAAATCACCTATGGAAGCTGGAAACAGAGGAACATAGGGGTTTGTGAACTTACTCCAGCAGATAACTCTTTAAGTTGCAGCAAAACAAACTCTCACCAACTGTATTAACTTAAACTACGCTGTTGGGAGCATGGGATTTAGATACATGTGCATGTATCATTTAAAAAAAACCCTTCCTTATTTTCACCACTCGTCAACATTACACTCCTACTTGTGCAAGAATCATCCATGACCCCCACATAGAGAATACTCTTTTCCTTTTCCAAAGAGAAATCAGCAAAACATTTCATAAACCCGTATTTTAAAAGACGTGCAAGTGGAATAGATGGTCAGAGGTGTGATGGATGTTTAGGAGTGTTACTTTGTGAAAACCATCATATGAAATAAATTTTCTTAAAAAAAGGAGGTTTCTAGGGGGAAGAAGAGCCACAGTTCTTCATGCAGTTGGCAATTAAAAGTAGAAGAAATACTAATAACAAAATGGTTAGCAATTTTGGCCAGCAGAATCAAGTAGCTCCATGAGAGAAAACACATTTTAGAAACACATCTCACAATGTTTATTTTTTATGTTTTATGTTGGGATTTATGTTTTAAGTCCCACTATGTTTAAGGAAGAGAGGGAGTGATTGAGCATCAGTATGTAATACTGAAGCAAATGCTAAGACTACTTTTGAGAATGTACACATCATCTCTTTATGTCTGCTCTGCCTAAACAATTAAAATATTACATTAGTATTTTTCACAATATACCAGAACTTCAGCCTTCTTTCCACGAGAGTTTGTGTTTGGGAGTTCTGTTATAGTTGAAACAGAGACCTCAGGAAATTTGAAATCATTGCCAGATATAGAGGCAGATTTCACAGCACGAGTTAAATGCATCATGCGCTCACATGAGAGGGTCTCTCCTATGGAATACTTGCAGAAATTATAAATTCTTCATACACCAGTAGAGTTAATTGCTTCCTTAAAGAAAATAATTTTAAAAAATATGCTTGCACAGGAGTAAGTTTCCAAAGCTTTCAATAAGGAAACAGAAAACCGAGACACTTACTAACAATGGGTCGGAACTCGGGGCAAATTTAAGTTTTCAACTCTTCTTCCTTTTATGATGGGTTTTCTACATGAGGCTTAAAGTTTTTTGTACCTGAAGTAAGTCTCAGTGGGACATTGTCTTCTCTAGCTCCTTGAGAAGACAAAAAAGAGTCTGGAGTAGTAAAGGACATGAGAAAACTACAGTAGAAGATGTAGCAAGGTTACATCAAAAACTTCTAAGGGCATTGAAGGAGGAATCCTGGGAGAGAAACTCCATGGTTTTAGTGGAGATAAAGGATATGAAGACAGTCTTTTCCTTTACCGTGGAAATTCTACTACAGTGGTGAAAAGAGACCCTGATCAGAAAGCACAAAGCTCTTGTTTTCACCAACCGCCTTTCTATAACATGACCAACAAAAACAACTGTCCTTTTTGTAGCATTTTTGCACATTATAGTTTTTATCAGATTTCAGATGAAGATTGCAATTTTTTTTCACTCACTTAGTCGAAGACTGTTTGTTTCCAGTAAGCTGCAGAGGTTAACCACAGCTATGTTTGACCCACGTTAATTTTTCTCACTAGTCTATGATATCTACTAGTCATTTTACTCATTGTATTTGCAGGTTCAGTGAATTTTTCAAATGGTTGTAATTTTGCCAAATTCTCTGATATTCAGACTCGTGACAGCCCAGAAAACACAAAATGGCAGAAGAATCAACCGAGGCTTACACACTAACCCTGACTGAAGGGAATGGTTAAAGCCAGCAAGGTTTTCTAAGCCAGTTATTTCTGAAGTCATCGACCACAAAAAAAACCCCTGCATTTATTTTCCGATTTTTTTCACTCCAAACGATCTTCTCCAATTCAATTACTATCATATTAAACTTTTATGACGACAAACTGTAGCAAACACTGAATAGTAGTACAGCTTGCTTTACTCTCTTCTACTATCCAGCCTCCTAACATTTTTTTTTCCAGCTTAAGTACTGAGCAGGAGTGGACATCCTCCACGCTTGAAAATAACAATGGGAGGATCTGTGGACTAGACAGCAATTACCCATGATGTGGTTTTGGGGTTTCCCACTTTATTAGTATTTTCCTTGTATTAGATTGTCAGCATTTGGCAGTACAGAAAGCAAACTAATAAAAAGAGTAATTCAGGAGGACCATCACGTGCTAAAACAAAGTCCCATCTATTTCAGTGGGACTACCTGATCAGTAAAGATACACAAGGTATAGGGTAGGACAGCAAAAACAGGCAAACACAGTATCTGGCATTACACTTTATTAAACAGACTTAGGTCTAATTACTGTAAGATGGATAGTCTTACAAATTTTTTTTTTTAACCTAAGGTCATTAAGAAAAGTGGAATTCTTCACCTTGTCCTTAAACTCAGTAGAAACTGCTCAGCTCACCTCTTTCACTTGGTGTGTTAAATTATTTGCACAGCTTGAATTAATACTACGTCTACGCCTGAATGTCTTTGCTTTTGTCACTTTCTGCCAATCACTTAACATGACCCCGAAACTGTCAGCCCCAGACAATTAGAAGAGAGGAAGAAATATAAAAATCAGGCAAAATGATACACCGATACTTCCCATTGCAAGAGGTGGCTGCATCTTTAGTGATTCAAACGCACATATGATGAAGCCACATTTATGCAGCCTGTCTCCCCACTGCCCATAATTTTACCTGCGGAATGGGAACTGGCATCTCTTCTGAAATCAGAGCAACGTGAACTGCAATAAGTCTCATTGAGATAAGACAAGCTAGATGCACACACACAAAAAAAGAATTGGCATGAATATACCAATTTAAGGAAACAAATACATGACTAAGGTGACATAACAAGTCTATTTTACACACAGGATATGTATCCTTGTGCAATATTTATAAGGGCAAAGTTTGTGATTCCAAATGCAATCCAAGTCGGAGTTTTGGTAAACGAGCCTGAAGATTTAGTTATATTTTTAAAGACAAGTGCCATATAAAACTTGAAATGCCAAGTAAAAGGGGGTGAAATGTTGCTATCTACAAACTAGCAATACCAAGGCAGAATGGTCCCCTACATTAGGATGGAATCATAAGCAAAAGAAAAATAAGAGAAAAGTAGAACCAAGCTAAGTAAAAAAAAACCCAAGAAAATGTTACAGATTAAATCTTTTACCACCTTACATCCTTTACAGCCAGCATGAAACCAGTGCATTTGCACAAGGATGTCAGCCAGGGCACAAATTGGCCCTTCAGCTCTGAGATTCCTCCAAGCTTTACCAACAGCTTGCTGAGCATAATTTGAACTTGGTTATTTAAAGCTACGCAGAATAATACGGTACAAAGACCAGTGTGAACAGTAACTCTTGCACAATTTATCACGCAGAGAAGAGCTACTAATCTTTCTAGGAAACAAGGTATTCAAAATTATTTAATGCTAATATTTATGCATCAGAAAGCACTCTAAGCACAAAGCAGCCCTCCTCCCCCTCTCCATCCACGCACACAACATGCATTTGTGAGCATCTTTAGCTCAAATGCACCATATTTTCAGAAAGTCTTGAAATTATCATACTATATGTTGGCATTTATGAAATTCTCTTATTAATGCCACTCTCCTAACAAAGATAAGCTGCATTTACAATACTAATACCTTCCACAAAGAACTCAGTATGTATAGCTACACATATAGTCTTACATACCAATGATGGATCAAGACTCTTAATTTAAAGTATGTTATTGTAATAAACAGTAATAATAACAAAAAGTGATAAAAATAAGTTGGGCATGCTTCTACCTAGCAGACATCTATACCACACTGTCAGTTTTTAACCAAAAAAAAAAAACCCCAAAACTTCTTATGAACTACTAATAGTTTCTTGGCTCTTAGGTGGCTTCTTTTTGCTTATTCTATGTTATTCAAATATGAAAATATAAACTCTTAAAAAATATTAAAAGAAATATATTAAAAATTAAAAGAAAACAAAAACAAACCAAACAAACCAAAACCAAACCAACCAAACAGACAAAAAGACGAAACCAAACCGCAACTATATCAACATCACAGTGATTATAAAATTGGACTAAAGTAACAGTTCTTCCTAAGAAACCAAATGGGTATCAATCCATCACTGCAATTATAGGACTACTGCTACATTATTCTTTTAAGACTTTATAAAACATTGATAAAAGCATTGTTTTCGTTGAAGAATTTTCAACGTATCTGATAAGGACAAGGTTTTCTTTACATGCGAGCTCAAAAGTCTAAAAGCAAAATAAAATAATTTCATAGGTCACAATTTTAAAGTATTAATAATTATTAACAGACACACAAAAATCTTTGTTAAAGCAGCATAATTCTACTGCTTCCTAGGAGAGGTGGGTACTTCCCTTGCCTCAGTTAGCATCGGTACAATAAATCAGAGAAATCACTTTTCAATTTTTTCTTGCATGCAAGTAAAGGTTCCATAACCAACCCAAGAAAATGCTTGGCCAGGGAGCTCCCTACTTCAACTTTTTCACATCATTCCTGCTGCAATGCACAGCATCGCTCTAGTAAGCTTGTGTTTGTTTTGGCAACACTATGTCACAACAGAGAATTAAGCATGTTCTACATGATCTCCAACTATGACATTCCAGAAGGATAAGAAAATTACGTATAATCCACTAAAGCCCTTTTTACCGTAGTTTCCAACTTTCATTTAAATCAAAACATTAAAACCACACAGTTTCCCAGCTTACACACAGTAGATGCAAAATGTGCACTTAACTATCATTTACATAAACCTAAGCAAATCTAGTTACATAGATCTAAGGTTTAGGAAATTTCCCAATTATTTCTTAGATATAAGAAGAGGGAAAAGCACTTGACATCTGCATCACTGAGAACATTCAAACAACTGCATTCAAGCTTGTTAGGAATTAGTAGCAATATCTTAGCCATCAGCTGTTAAGAGCCCTTCTCAACTAAGCTGGCCTCTCCAGATTGCTCAAGAAATACTTGTATGCATTAGATCAAGTTAAAAAAGCTCTGTGTATAGCAGGGTGCTACTTCCCACACATGCTTTTTTAAAAAGTTTTGTATTGAAGATAATTTTACCGAAGCAAAACACTCAGTTTGGTAAGAAGAGGCAAAAGCAAAAGAACAGTTACCTGAAATTCTTCAAGCTGCCTTTTAATAGCCCCTTTTAGGTTGTCTCAGACTTCATTCCTTACTCTATGCTGAACATCTGTATGAATTTCTGCTTATTAGTCTTACGTTTCTCTGAGGAACCTCTGCTGGTCCTTCAGTGAAGCCATAAGATGAACACCCTCTGAGAAGTTTTTTTCACCATTTTCTCACACAGTATGATTCTTCCAACCTCTCCCTTCATCTTTTCATTCAAAACCAGTCCTAACCTGAACAAAGGCAGTAACAGAAACCTGGCCTGTCCCACTTCCATGATCACGGAAATCCATTCTATTGGCTTCTTCTCTAATTGCAATTTATAACTTCCTGTAAATGTTTTCTATTAGTTTAATCAGAGTTTTTGGAGGCCAAAAGCTCCCCAAATACACCTTTCCTGCCAGATAGTTTTCTAAACGTATTTTCAGGACTCAGAGAGATTTTTTAGTCGATTCAGCTATATCATTTCACACCAATTTCTGTTTTAGCAACAATATCATCTTAAAGTATCTGTTGCATCTTCTTCATATATACTTATTATTTTCTGAAGGAGATGTGTGGTTTTTTTACTTTTCCCTATTCATTCAGTGCTAGATGGTTTTTCTAAGTCTTCTTGTTCTGAACAGGTTGCAGTTTACCCCATGTTCACTGCATGCCGGCCAAAGCTTTGCACCCATGATTTCACCTTTTTCTTTCACTCTTCTTACTGAGTTTTTCTGTCTCAGAATTCCAACACGTATTCTCCTCTTAATTTTTAGGGGGAAACTTGTAAACAGCTTTTCATCTGTTTTGTACCCCACACTGTACATCACTTCAAGATATTATTTCCATCACTTATTCTTTGCTCCCTGTCCCAAACCATTTTCTCAGGCTTGTCTTTCACTGCTGACAGAACCAGCTCAAGTGTCTCACTCATCTCTCTTATTTGAGGTACAATCCATGTCTCATGTTTCTCTTTACACATTCCTCTGCTGCTTTTACTCTGATTGCTTCTCGAGTTGTTTTTCTCTCATTTACTTTCTTTCCATGTCCTTGGTCATCCAGTTGTATTGAGCTCTTTGACTGATGACTCCCTTTTTCTTATCCTTCAGTCTCCTACCTAACAGTCACATTTCACCTATTATTCAGCTCACTTTAGGGAGGACTACCAAGGCCCCAAAGTGGGGTCAGGGGCAATCAATTGTCCTGAAGTTGTTGACTTCAGGCAGCAACGAAGAGCTAGTTAGTGAGAAAATACGAGATCCCACACCCAGAGATCAGGGAAACAGTGAGCCACTGGACCAAACCTCTTAATTCTTTCCCAGTCTGGCCATTAAAACATATCTTAAAACTACGATTTAACCACAAATTAGAGACAGTTTGTTTTCCATTTGAAATAATTTCTTACGGATGCTCAGAAAAATACGGTCTGCCTTTTAAATCTACACCATCCTTGTGCCTGTAAATGGGAGCCAGCGATCCGCATGACAGCACGCTTGAATTTCTTCCAAGATCCAAAGTCATTCTGAGCTTTCTCACCAGCAATATCAAATTCCACTTTTTTTGGTGACGGTTTTTGTTGAAATAGTTTCTTCATTATTAAAAGACAGTTGCTAAGGAATATGTTTAACAAATTTTCCTCTTTCATTTTCTTGATCAAATTAGTCAGTTGTTCCAGTCTACAGATTCCAACTCAGCCCTGCTGTCCTTTAAAGCAGCTTTCTTTAAAATCTCTCCTCATCCATAAACATTTCTTCTTTAAAAGTATTGACATTTCCTTACCTAGCATCTCAAAAGAGTTTAGGAAATCCAGGTTGAGAGCAGTGTATCGGAGCCTAGGCACCAGACTACAAGTTGCTCTTTTATCAAAATATAAGCCACGTAAATTACATGGGTTTTATTTAAATAGAAAATCCTTCATATATTTAGAAAAAAAAAAAAAAGGGCCTCCTAAGTGAACAACCAAACCAGAAAAGCATAACTAATACTGTCACTGAAGCTACTGCAATAGGTACAAGATTCCTGGAGACAAAAAAAGAAGGTCATGTGAAAATACAATCTAAAAAGGTGCTGCTTTATTTACTACACGTATCTAGCACTGCAATGGATATGAATGCAAAGGCTTTGAAAAAGGTTAAAACTTACAAACACTTTGAGATCATAAAACTTTCAGCTTTGAGATTTTTTAATAGAAAAAGCCAATAGCTGAACTGTCTACTCAGATCAAAGTTTCAAAGAGAATCAAAAGATGTTAAGCTTCATTACATTTGGATAAAAGTGACAAAAGTGCATGTAAAGGCTCAAATCTCTGATTACAAGAGTCACTTTCGTCTCTGCTAAGAGACAAGACAGACATTCCTGCCAAAAGCTCAGTGGCAGCCCAACAGGAGAGCATTCCAGGAGGTTGCCACTTCTCACTCCCTCGCCTGAAACGGTCATAAAAACGTAGCAGGAAGCCCAAGAAATGAGTGGGGATTAGTCGCAGTCTTCACAACGACACCAGGTACCCACCTGGAAAGGTTTTCATTTTTCTGCGCAGCATGCAGTTAACTGGTTTCTTTTGTACCAACTTCAAAATAACAAGTAGCCTTTGTTTGAACATCCAAAGTATCAAGGTCAGGACAACAGCAAAGTACAACATCAAGCAACACATTTGAGAGGATGGCTCTGGAGCAGCTGGTTAGCTTCCATGATGAATGAGAATTACAGCCGTTTTCAAGAGACCAACAGAAGGCTGGCAGGGTCCTAATCAGCTATAACATCAGTAGTAAAGATCTAAGGAGACTAGAGCATTTCCAAAACTACAAACTTCTCTGGGCTTTAGTTTCAATAATTATAGCCGTGACAGCTGGACAGTCTGGGTACATGACTGGAATTGGTTGAAGTTCTTTTGACATATGGTGCAATTGGAATCCTGTCTGTCAGGAAAGGAGCATAAAATTACCCCCCAACAACAGGGGGCTGCAGTGCATGTCATCCTGTCTCCAAGTAAAGGAGCAAAGAGAGCATTTTTGCAGGTTAACATTCAGCAAATGACAAAATGTCATTCGAGTAATGTTACAGCAGTACATCAGTAAGAAGAGCTGCAGGGTCGGAGGGGCAATTCAAGTTAACTAGAGGAAGCGCATCGGCTTGGTTTTCCTTCTGCCTCTCAATGTGTTCTCACTACCCTTCTAGCTTCTGTTATCCTCCTGGAACAGCCATTTGGTGCTGACACTGTGGGAAGTAGCCTCACGTGAGCTGAAAGAGATTCCAGGTGTGCTGAACAATAGTTTCAGATGGGTATTTCTTTCTAAGTGTGCCTCCAGTAAGATCTTGTTCCAGCCTGAATATTTTATCCCATTTAAAAGTTGTGCACAACCAGAAAGAGGGTCAGCTCTACCTCCACCTCAATGTATACAGGTCTGTAAAAAGCAGCGTGTAGTGGCTCGTGACTGATTTTCCTTACAACCTTCTGATTTAAAATAAACCTAAAAATTCTGAAGGAAAACATGCTCAGTATAACAAAGTCCCACAGAACTGTTTGTAAGCTCCGTACAAGTCCCTTTTCTCCTGGGAAAAACAGTTGAACTACAGGTCCTCAAGACAGAATTCATCCTTTTACCTCCGTTTTCCCCAAGCACTGAATTGTACATGCTGAAATTCAACCCTTTCATTACCACTCCCCATTCTTCTGTTGCCAAATCTGCCAGCAAGGGCAGTTTTGCTTCCTAACGTATCCACAGAAATATATTTGCTTATTTTGTAGTTGCTGTGCCAGAACTGTAAACTCAATTTTAATATATATACACACACATATATATATTTATGTATTTATTTTTTTCCCCTATTCTTGAAATTTTTATGCTGCATAAAACCTCCTCAAAACCCAGAGCGGTCCACTCCAACATACAAGAATTTGAGCAAGTGTGTCTGCGGAGAAGCGTGAATAGACAAGGAACTTCTGCTGGTGTGGAAAGGAAAGACACAGGTGGGAGTTGGAATGGGCTGTCATGCAGGGATGTTGCCCAAGAATGTAGGGATGGAAATAGGAAAGTCAAACTAAGAGTGGAGAGGGATTTTAGGAAGACCAGGAAGGGTTTCCTTAAGCACACCAGTAACAAAAGGAAGGCTAAAGAAAATGTGGGCCCATTGATGAAAGGACACTGGAGGCCAAGTGACAAAAAGGGAATCAAGGTGCTCCCTTGAGTTTGGGGGTTGGACTAGATGACCTTGGAAGGTCCCTTCCAACCCAAACCGTTCTGTGATTCTGTGAGTATCTTTGACTCTGCTTTTACTTGAAAAGTCTACCCTCAGGCATCCACGTCCCTGGAACACAAGTTGCAACATGGGAAAACTTTATTAGGTTGTTTATTTACTTATCAAGAGGGTGGTTAAATGGTGAAACAAGGACTCGGCGAACCTCCACGACCTCCATCCTTGAAGATATGCACAACTGAACTGGGCATGGTCCTGAGCAACCTCCCATAGTTGACCCTGCTTCGGGTAGGTGGTCAGACTAGCTGACCCTCCAACCTACATTCATTAGATGATTCTGTGATGAAAAATAGCAAATTTTAGAAAACACTGTGTTTTCTAAAACTGCTTTTTTATGTGTGTGTTAATAGTGGATTTTAGCACAATTTCTGCTACAGCATCTTGTGTTAATAGCATATTTTAGCCCAATTGCTGCTGCAGTATCTGCTTTAAACTAGTAGAAATTCAGAGTAAAACCTGAAATGCAGGGGTCTTTTTGATGGCCTGAGATTTTGCAGGGCCTCCACAGCATGAGAAATTTTAGGTAATATACAATATTGACTCTAGGAATTTGTGTTTTGTTTTCCACCTTACGTGCCATGATACGAAATTTTGCCAAATCAATTCATGATGACCTAGAGAAGTAGATGCTGTTCTTTTAAACAACGAACAGAACCCAAAATGTAAGATAAAAGTAGCTTTTACGATTTTTCCCCCCCACACACAAAAATGTGAACAAATTCTTTACGAGCAGCATTTCTATAGGCAAGCTCTATCTTAAGCTCTTGTATTTTGTTAGTCTGAACTGCTCTGAACTTCCTTCCTCACCATCCCCTGCTATTCTGGGATGTGCCCCTCTTGGTTTTTGTTTATGCCTCAGGGACCTTTTCTGATGTTCATTATGTTTAAGAGGGAGAGAGAGGAGAAGCCTTTTAATATGGTACCGTGAAGGCCATTTCACAAAAAGCAGAGAAAGTGGAGGAGGAAAGAAATGAGACCCAGTACTGTAAAACTAATAAGCAGGATAACCCAGAAATACAAGGGTATACTCTTTGTACATTCTCTTGAGTGTTGAACAACAATAAACTTTAGTTTCCAGTACATTTAGAACTCTGTCTCAACCAAGGTTCTCAAATGTGTTAAAAAATACCATATGGGCCTCAGTGTTTTTGATTAGAGATGCATTAATGTGGGACAACTGGCTTTCCCAAAAGAAAGGCATTTCTAACAGGAGAAGGCTGCTATTATTTATATGAGCTGAGATCATCCCATTTTCCTGATTCATTTAGACTGATGCCAACTATAGCTGAAAACAAGCACTTCTTCATAAAGGAATTATGAAATTACTGGAGGCTTTGATCTAACATCACCCAAGTTTTCATCTACAGGGACTCAGCACAAAGATTAGTCACTGAATATATATACTATATATGTATTTTTATATATATTCATATATATCTAAACATACAGCATACCTCATACTAGAGAAAAGGAGAAAGAAGCCTATTTGATAAAAATACTTGGAACCACAACCTAAAGTCAGGTTTCACAGAACTAACTTTTGGGGTTTTTTTTCTATTTTGCATACTTACATTAACTTTTTTCCTAATAGAAGGTGGATCACTCAGCAGCAAGACTCTAAACACTCGTATCCCTTTGGCTTCTTTCCCATCATTGTAAAACGTGGCTGTCCAAGGAGCTGGTTTTTAAAAATACACACACATAACTATGTGTTCAAATAGATTATACATTTGTTTGTATTTGCAAATATTTGATCTTTGCTTTGTACTTCCAGATTTGGCATGCAGCTAAAAAAAAATAAAATCTCTCCCATTAGGCCTGTAAAGCTACCGTGGTTGAAGAAAAAAAAATAATAAAGAACAACTGCCCCTGAGTCTCATCATGTGATGATTAAAAATGAAATACATATAACACCAATAAAATAAAAGCATAGGAAGTGGAATAACAAGATACACAACTCCACCCAGTTTAACTGAAAGACAATGAACCAGGACAGCAGCTGAAAGTTGCTGTTACAAGTTACCAAAGGGTTATAATGATGGCCAAGACAGAAAGGCTATAATCTCAGAGCAGCTTGCTCCAGAAGAGAGCATCTTACAATAGTTTGATGAAGAAATGTGAAATATAAAGTGTCAAATAGAAGAAAATGCAATCAGTTCACTTAGCCTACACAGAAGAATTAAAGAAGGCAATAGCCTTGAGGAATGAAGGCACCTCTGATCTCTGGCACAGCATGGGCTGCCTGCGTTCCCCTCGTCAAACAGTAAATAATCAAAATCAATAGGAGGTATAAGAAGTCTAAAAAACTCAAAGGAAAAATAATTTCCCAGCTATACCAACAATAAAAGTCATTCCCACATTATATAATTTTGATTATTAGCAAAACAGAAAAGGCAGGGACCAGAACTAAATTGTGTTCTGTGATTCACTGATATCTGCAAGATTTTGTGGTATTCTGGGTTTATATTTTCAGCTCAGTATGTTCTTCTAACTGCTCATTTGAGTAGAGCTCATCTACAGCCCCGTGCAGAAACAAGTCCAACAACCCCGAAAAGCACTAGGCTTAGGCAAAGGTGCTCAGGGCATCAGAATCCATACTAATATGTGACCAAACACATCTAGGTCAACTTGAAGGGCAAAAGCCTGTCGCAAATCAAAACGATGGATAAATTTCTGGTGTACAAAACCAACACAATAGGAGTATTTCCTGCTCTCCCTACTCTAATGCGACTAGGGAAGCCCTTTTCAGTCCTTTAAGATTCCCTCCCTCACCACACCCTTCTGCCATCTAAATTTACCAGCAAAGTTTGGAAAGAGGAGGTGGCAGTCAAGGCTACCACAGTGACACCAGAGAGGTCATAAATATGCTGAAATCCCAGCCTTCTGAAGAAGACACAAGACTCATAGGACACAGTTGACAGGGAGTAATCTCAGTCTAAGTTAAGGGGACAGTTTCGCCACCTTACCTCCCCTCCATCTGACTTTAGGGTAGGAAAAAAAAGCAAATTGATTGCTTGAAAATACTATGATCTTAACATTAACCTAATAGCTGAATAGCTTTTAATTATCAGCCCTCTTCTGCAATGCTACAGTGCCTCGGTATGCCAACAGAGCACCATACACTGCCTTGAAATTCAGCAGTACCTCTGGGATTTCTGTTCCCTAAAGCCAGCAAAAGCTTATAGTATCACAGATATGGTAACGACTGTCAGTCCCTTAAAGGAAAGGCTCTGCTCATGTTGCTCTTGAAAAGAATGATGGAACAGCATTAGAAACATCCTCACTGATAGAGGCTGACAGCTCCCTTTATTGTCTAGAGTTAGAACCACATCAGATAGAGTACAGGGGACTGTAAAATAGGGTGGTTTGATTCTGCATAGTGAGCTACTCATTATGTCAGACAGCCTAACACTGAGAAGAGCAGCGATGGAACGAAGGGAGAAACTGGCAAATCAGAGGTTAAAAAAAAAAAAAAAAAAAAAAAAAAAAAAAAAAGGTTCCTCCCTGGGCAGGTGGGGGGAGACCCTACAGCGAGTTGACCCCCTCCTCCTGTCAAAACTTCCTGGAAGACAAGCCACTCAACTGGGCACGCATTTGTTGTCAGTATATCATTTACTAATGATCCTAGGATGGCTAGTAATCCTAATAATTAGCAATTACTGCGGTCGTCTAGCTGAGTTTGGGCATCCTGGTCAAGTGAATGAATCAGGAGGCAGTGTGCCTTAGTAAACCTGTAGGACAACTGGGCCTAACCCAGGACATTTCTCCACTGTCTACCCAGGGAGTGCGCAGCTCCCAAACCAGACACCTAGTAGGGAGTGAATAATCCATATTCTCAGAGGGAAAGATGCTACCATACTAAATATGGTGCAGGTGCCAGGATCGTGCTGTCAGCTGCAAAACCATCTTCATGCTTAATGCCATCTATATTTCTGACATACCAGCTGAACCCCTGGGTGATTTCGAAGAGGTGTGTCAGAATTGCCTCTTCCTCATAGTTTCCCCAGAGTATGGAACCACAGTTGAAATTATATCCAATTGCTCATTGCAATTTACAGCATTTCTTTCAAAAAGGCCCAAATGTTTAAAGTAGATGCAGGGATTAAAAAGAAATATTAAATAAATAAATCCAGAAATAGTGTTCCAACCAACTAAAAAGCCTCTAGACTTATTATTTTTAAAAGATATGGTTTCCAATTGTCACATACCGTATACTGACTTTCATGACTTCTCCTCACAGTGTTTTAGAGGTTTTCACAAATGCCAACACAGAAGGGAAGTGGGTGTTTCACTTTTAATTAATGGCAGCATTTCCCAGCCTAGAGATCTCTTCTTATATTCACCTAATAAACTGTTTAGTTAGTAGATAATACAAAATTCCACCTGACCCGCTTGAAAACCAAGTGCCAGGCAGTACAGAAGACTTTACACTTGCATTTCCTCTTAGCTTCAGTAACAGCATCCCTACCTTCAAAGAGGGAGCAAGCCCACACATGAAGACAGATAAGGCCTCTAAAAGTCCCCAGGGTAGAGTAACTATTAAAACAATCTTTTAGGAATTTTCTGCCTGGTTTTTCTTGTAAGCACAAAGGGCCTGGGAATCACCAGAGCTCTGCTGGACGTATCAGAAGTGGGTGGAATTTTATTTTGTTCATCTTTCCAAACCTGTCTCTGAGGTCTGTAAATATTCACTGCGGTGCTAAGGTTTTGAGAAAGGAGCTATACAACAAATTTGAATGATTAACGAGCCAAGACATTTTCCCATGTTATTTCTCTATTTTCAACATAAACAGGGTGTAAAGGGTGTTTAAAACTTTAATGAATTGAACTATATGAGTAAAGAATGTTAATCATTTTAATTGCCCAGTCGTCTGAAACGAGATTTAACAGTCTGATAATGTATCTTTAAAGGAATACAACCCTGCTCTATAAAAAATCCCTTCCAAGCCAATTCTAATAATTTCTATTTATCTTTTCTGACATTAACTGTTATACCAGTCTGCCGACAGACAGCCTTACGCTCACATTTAGTTTAAATGTGGTGCAGTATAGTTTTTCATTATCATTAACGTGCTCCTGGTGGGCAGAGTGCAATGCAGTGGCACTGGTCACACTTCATTGCTTTATCTCATATGACAAAGAGAGATGATGTGCTTCAGTCCAGGCCAGAAGATGAAAGCAAAAGGTGGCCGTGGAAAACTCCCCCTGCTGCCTAGGAACAGCACAAGGGCCGCATCGTGTGACTTGCTAACAGCACGAAGGGGCAGACAAATAGATTTTCCTCTATATTTATAACCAGCATCATTCTTCCTTTCAGGCCTTTCAGTGCAGGTAGCTGTTTTATATGAAATGAACAATCTTTATAGACGTACCAGAGCCATAACAAGGCTGATTTTCAGCGAGGCTGAGGTATATAACTCTTACAGAATTGTCAGGCTTCTTGCTCAACAAATCAAGCCTAACTTATGATGTTTGCAGTGTAATTTTTATTCCTGTTTGACTAGCCAACTACCCAGTGGTAATAGGATGTTAGAAAAGGGCAGTAGCAATGTTTGTACATGCCATGATTGATAGGCAAACTCTGCATTTTTCATTTATATCTCCTGATTCCAAATCAGTTAAGTTTAGGAAAAATGAAACAAAATGGCAAGAAAAATGCTTGCAGATTGCAGCCCGGCATTCTCGTAGATCTGAGTTCAGCCCACATCTGCTAGGATTGTCTGGAAACATTAAGATATCTAAATGAAAATCAATACTATATGTGCCAGCATTTACTACCAAGAACAAGTATCAAGAGACCGCAGCTAATCAGGCTTTCAAGCTTGTACTTGAGCCATAGTCTGAACCCCAGGGGTGTCCTAATTGGCCCAGACTAATCATAGAAGAGTTAAATTTATAACCAGGAAAGACATCTTGTTTTTCTTACCAGTCATCCTTTTGAAACTGAAAGCCTCACCTGCGTGGTAGAGGCTGTATGGTGATAGCCACCGGTCATGCAAGAACCGCTTCTCACCTGTCAAAGGTAAAGGAAAGACTAATTTACTGTCTTCCATAAAAACCAGTCAGGCACATTTAAGCTTTTGGTGGGTATACGGTGCTATCAAACCTTTCAGATGAACTGCATATTTTCTCTACTTACAAGCTCTGCATTTAACCCTCCCGTGCTAGAAGATAGAAGGTTTCTATTTTAGAGAAGAAAGACCCTCTATGTGCTACAATCTCCTAGCCTAATTTTTTGTGCCTGCTGCATAAATAGATTTCCAAATACCATGATGGTGCTGGCACTTAGTTTTCTTTCTCTTTCTTTGCAGATGTGCACAGAACCTAACATGCAGTAGTCCAGTTCATCAGGTACACGAGGAGATTCACATCTACCAGAAGTTTAATCACCTTATTTAGATGCTTTGTGTCCCATACGTTAGATGTATATTTAACGTGTACCTCTTCAAGACAAACAAAAAGTGATCAGATACTGCGTCCACATTATACAGAGATAGGTATACACATTATCATTTTTTTCCTATACCAAACCAAAATTCCTTAATCTAAATTAAAAGCGTGCACAATATCTCTCGGAAGACTGTTAAATCATACTGTTAAAAATTATACTGCATCAGAGGATTTGGTTCCTAATATTTGTACTTGGGATGCCAAATGTGAGCAGATTTTATACTATTTGCAACAAATTAAACACAAATATGTAAAATGTTTATAAAACTCCGTCTTCTATTTTGAGCAGCTTAATAATTCTGCATAGATTTCTTTAAACAGAACAAAATAAAACGATGAATTAAGCCTAGAAATGCAAAATCTAATGTTTTTCACTTTTCTTCAAAAGCATATGTAAACAACCCTGGAGATTCACATCTACCAGAAGTTTAATAACCTTATTTAGATTCTTTGTGTCCCATATGTTAGATGTATTTTTAATGTGTACCTCTTAAAGCAAAACAAAAAGTTGTCAGATACTGTATTCCCTTCTCACCACCGTTAATGGTTTCCTAGACAGTGCTAGCATGAAAACATCATGGTACCTTGTGATCAATGAAAGCTTGCTTCTCACATGGCATGACGTTTCCCTTGGATTCTCATCTCCCACTAGGTGCCTGCTGTGAAATTTTGTCAGTTCTTTTACCTTTAAGGATCTCTCTTGTCCTCCAAGTTTTAAGCTACAGTGTTATCTGCCTGAATCAGTCTTCCCGTCCTCTTTGCTGCTTCACCTCCCACTTCTTATGGAACAAGAAGGCTATCTTCATCTTCCCTTTCAGTACCTCTGGCTGATAACTTAACTGCTCTCTCACTGTGTAGCACAGAACAAGGTAATGAACAAAATAAAGCTGATAGTGAATTTCAACAAAATCCATACAAATCCACTGAGAGGCAGAAAGGCATGGAGAAGCCTCTCCAAAAGAATTCTATTATCTGACTTTCTATTTCTAGCCTAGATACTACATATGCCAGTCAGAAGGAAGGTGCCAAAAGCATCCTTACCATCAATGCACAGAATTAGGCTCAAAGTTACCTTCTTCCTTGGCTGTACCTTTATTTTTATTTTTTTTCCACTCCCCCTTAACAATGATTTAAATATTACTCAAATTAATTCGTACTTCTTTGCATCTGCAGAACCCTTTTGGTACACACTCTCGATTTCTCTTTATCCAAAGCAATGCTTTGGGCTTTGCTACCCTCACTTCTCAAACATGTAAGAAAAAGGCAACAATTCTCACACCAACAGAATTTTCCTCTTGTACAGCATAACAGATCTTACAACTATGCTTTCTGGCTCTGACCAACATCCTTCAATAAATCCTTTTCGAGTGGTTTAGGAGACTATCATTTCAAGCTGTCCGTTCTGCTTCCGTACCAGAGGTTGCTGCACTTGTGGCAAAAGAAAAATTTCTTCTGCAGCTGCCCCACTTCATTACCAGTGGAGGATTTTTACTTGTAAATTAATGCGTTCGTGAACTAAAAGCAATTTAATTGCAGTAATATTTTCCCTTCTGCTGCTCTTGTCAGAACATCAGTGGCTTCTGGCAAAGAGGAGATATGAAAGAAAGAGATTTCAGCACCAGGAATACATCGCAAAAACATCCTACCTCCAGTGAACTTCAGCTAAAATGCTGGTCCAAATGAAATCAGCAATGAAAGCCAAACTGACTTCAGTGCAATTGGGATCTTATCCCACGCACGTCATGGTATTACTCTGGTTTGAGGCCTCACAGAAAAGGTAGGTGTGAAGAACCACCTTTGTACACATCCAAGCTGAACTGAGCAGAAACTCCACACTCTTGCCAGCAGAGCTCCACGTCACCTGTAGATAGAGAGATACAAAGAAACACAAAATTAGCTTTTTAGAGGGGAAAAAAACGTAAGACCAAATACCTCCGGATACTTACACCATTACAATAAGGCAAAAATGTTAACTTATAACTATGTTTGTTCAAGGGGTTATTTTCCCCTCAGTTTTGCAGCTTTCTTGGGCTAACTAGTAAAGCAATCAAGTACAGTTTGATGCTAAGGAGCAGACCACGATTGCTCAAAGGCAACAAGGACTACACCCTTTCCAGCAGCCTCTGGAACTGTAGAGGGCAATAAACCCCAGGAGATGGAGGTCTGTTGTAAAAGAAGAGCCCTGCACCAACCCTGCTGGAAGAAAAGCCTTCGATGCATCGTAAAGAAGGGTAAACTAGTCCCAAGTCACCTCAAACTCTCCTTGAAGAGATGATTGATTCCGCTCTATTTTGCTTCTTCCAGCAAAATATTGTTGGTGATTTTCTCTGCTGCTTGCCTCCAAGTTTGCTGCACGTGTTTGCCAAACCCTGCAGTTGTTAGGTGAACGGGAACTCCCCCCACTGGTGCACATCTATTTGCCTTCTGATCTCAATCCTCCTTTTCCCTGACAAAACAAACCACAAACCCACATATAAAATTCGACTTACTTCCATACAGTATCGACTGAAACAACGTCAAGCTTATGCCAAATTAACAATCTTTTCTTGGTAATTTCACAGCAGGATTCTAACCCAAATTCTGTTTAACGAGCAACATTAACAGACAAAATACAAAGGATTTTTTTGTTTGTTTCTGATTTCATTTATCTACTTGAATTTTCTGGTGCAGTGAATTTTTCCATCTATAGATGTACCTAAAGACCTAGCAAAGGCACAACAGATGTACTGTTTCCATAGGAAATATTAATACACTTGAGTTTAGACAGTTTAGAGTCGGGGGTGTTGGTTTTGGTGGGTTGGTTGGTTTTCGTTGGTTTTGTGTTTGATTGGTTTGGGGGTTTATTATTATTTTTGGTTGGTTTCTTTTGTTTTCTCTTTGGTTGGTGTTTCATTTGGTTTTGGTTTTTTGCTTCTGGGGTTTTTTGGTTGGTTAGTGGTTTTTTTACTTTGTTTTTTGGTTTGGTTTAGTTTCCGGGTTTGGGCTTTTTTTTGGTTGGTTGGGTTTTGTGGCGTTTTTTGGGGGGTTTTTATTTTGCTTTTGGTTTGGTTTAGTTTGTGAGTTTGGGGTTTTTTTTGGTTAGTTGGTTTCTGGAGGTTTTTTTGTGGCTTTTTAGTTTGTTTTTGGTTTGGTTTAATTTGTGGTTTATGGGGTTTTTTGGGGGGTTATTTATTTTATTTTTAGTTTACTTTTTGGGTTGTTTTGGTTTTAGTTTGGATTATTGTGAGTTTTTTGGTTGGGTTTGTTGGGGTTTTTTTTTTGGTTGGTTGGGGTTTTTGTTTTGTTTTCTGTTGTTAGTTTTTGTGTGTGTGTGTTTTTTGGTTTGGGGTTTGGGGTTTTTTTTTAATTTTTATATATATATATTTAAATCTCTATTCAAACCAGAGCTTCAAGACATGTGCTTCAGAACATCCTCTAGACTGCACAATCACATGCTCCAAAAACTGGATTTGCTGTAAAGGTCTCGCCTCCTAGTGCCGCTCAGGAAGCAGAAATGAATTAGAAATGAGATTTAAGTAGCCAACAGATTATTCCCCTGGCACAGGAAACACACTGCTGCCAACATGCCAGCTCTCCTACTGCCACCCACCATCTCAGCATATGGGGTGTGTCAGGAGTGAGAAGGCAGCAGAACAGTTCAGCACTGTATTTCTTTTCTTCTTGTTTGTGCTCAGGCAGAATCCTTAATCATTCTGTAGGTGTTTGGGGGTTTCTTGAGTCATACAGACAGGTTGTTTCTTTGGAATTAAAGATAAATGATTTGGGCATAGAATCAGAGAATGGTGGGGTTGGATGGGACCTCTGGAGATCATCAAGTCCAACCCCCCTGACAGAGCAGGATCACCCAGGGCGGGCCACACAGGAACAGATCCATATGGGTCTTGAAAGTCTCCACAAAAGGAGACTCCACCACCTCTCTGGGCAGTCTGTTCCAGGCTCCGTCACTCTCACAGCAAAGAAGTTCCTCCTCATGTTGAGGTGGAACCTTCTATGCTCCAGTTTATACCCATTGTTCCTTGTCCTGTTGCTGGGCACTACAGGAAAGAGCTTGGCCCCTTCCATTTGACCCCCACCCTGCAGATATTTATAGCCATTAATAAGGTCCCCCCCTCAGCCTTCTCCTCTCATGACTAACCAGCCCCAGTTCCCTCAGTCTTTCTTCATAGGGGAGGTGCTCAAGTGACTGAAAGATCATGGACTGGACTCCTCCAATAGTCCAGATTTTACCTTGTATTTAGAGCAGGTAGAGTTCATGCCAGCTCTCAGAAGTAACTTCTACTATTTGTTGGCATTCAATGCATTTTGGGCATAAAGATACTTTATGAGTTACTAATACATTCAGTAATGAAGGGCATAAGAAATCTGAAAGATTACCAAAGATTACCAAACTTCATTAATGACAGTCCCAAAAGATGAAAAAAGCATAAAATAGAACCTATATTCTGTTATTCTTTGCTGAAATATATATTGTTTTCAGCTTACACTGTCCTGAAGAATGAGGTCATCTACTTGGCCACATAAATAGGAGACTCTCAAGAAGCTCACTGCATTCCTGAAGGCAAGGAAGACATTGTCTCTCACAGCTCCTGGAAGGCTGAAATAACATTATTAAAAACCAGATACTGAAGTATCTGGATGATTCTGCAAAAAGGACATGAGATGACACGACACAAAATAGATAGTATTGGTTTAATATCATCATTAGGTTTCAGAGTTAACGATTCATTAATTAATTTTAAATGATGTAATTCTCTTTCCCTTTTACCTTGATGATCTAGGAGTAATCAGAATATGAACCACTTCCTTACCAAAAAGTACAGGCAAAAATACTGTTCTGTTTAATGGAATCTAAGATTTTACAGGAGTTGATGGTATATAAAAATGATGGTTCCCTAACTGCAGCCCTGAGATCTGATTTCTGGGGGAAAGTACTTACACTTCTTCTTTCCTTCAAAGCTTTTAGTAAGGAGTGTAAATAGTGGGCGGGGGCTTTAGAAAATTAATGGTGGATATCAGAAAAAAAATTTATAATGGACAGAAAAATTGAAAATAACTGAATGTCAAGTACTGACCAGAAAGTGAAAAGTTTCCTATGATAATACTAATTTCATAAATATTAATTTAACACTTTCATAAAAATACTAACTTCCCTCATGTGAATTTTACTTTGGATATTAGCTGCCATGCTGTGTTTTTATTCCATTTCATAGAATTTGCTTGAGTCTAAATATTATTTTGAGAATTTTTTTTTTGTCTTTACTTCTAATAGCTGCTTATAAATTTTCTATGTTCCTTGACCTTTCCCTTAGAAATTATATCTTTGTCATTAGCTAAGCAAAGGCTCCACACCAAAGACTCACTTTTTTTTCAAAGAATCCTGAACTTTGCAAGTATCCAGAATTTCTGAAAATCAAATTCTTTCTTCTCCAGGCAATGCCTATATGATGGTACATCAATTTAATTTGCACAGTCCAATCATACTGATTTAGCTACCTATATATCAAACTGAAGGGCAGCCACACCACTTTGCAGTGCCAGCAGAAGGTACTTCTGCTGTTAATCATTGTACAGAACAGCACTTGGCTTGAAATACCCACCCCGTACATAGCCCATGGTGGAGCATTCTATTCCTCAGCCCTGTCCCCTCCATCCCTGCTTTCTGCTCGGGTAACCAACATCCTCCATGACTTCCAGGTTCAGAAGTGGCATTGCTTGCAGAAATGTTTCTTTCTACACAGCAGATAGGGAGAGTAAGTGACATTGTTTTAGGTATTTTCATCATGGCTCTTCTATTTTACTTCTTTATGGACCATCTCCCAGGGCCATCTCTAGGACCACCTCCCAGGACCACCTCCCTTCTCTTCATTTTATCATTTCAGTCTTTGAAGAGCCTACCATGAAGGAAAATAAAAAAAAAAAAAAAAAAAAGGAGCCTACCAAACAAGGAAGGACCTTTGTAAGATTCATACAAATCTGGGAAACCTGCACTAAATGCTACCTCATGTATTAAAAAAAAAAAATTAAATAAGCCTTCTTACCTCTAAGCATCACAGAAAGATATATGTGGAGAATGGCAGAGGTGAAGTAAGAGTGCGAAAGAGCAGATCAAAGAGTGGGAAAAGGAAATTATAAGGAATAAGTCCAAGTGAATCAGAATAATGAAGTTACTTCATTTCCAGAGAAGGTTACTCACAATCACCTGAGATGCCCTTTAAGAAAAACTTTAATGTTATATGTCTTTACAGAGAAGGTAGAAT
>JAAGNO010029257.1:66100-76806 GCA_033439905.1 Ceryle rudis
TAACATATATATATAACCTATGTTATATATAATACATATTAATATATATAAAACTATATAATATAAAAATATTTTAACCAGGTTATGGCTCTTGGGACTGATAAAAACAAAAGGGGGGTAAAGTCATTTGGAAATGTTAATAAAAGTTGTCATAAAATGGGATGACTCTCAAGGAGGAATGTTTGGGCATGAAAAATAACTATGAAAGTATATATACCTATATTCCATACCTAGTTGGCTCCCCAAATCCTTCATTTGTTCTGTTGGTGGACATTTCTAGCTGGTGATTACCCATCTGGGATGCTATTACTCTTAGCTGATTCAGCAGCTTTGTCTCAACTTCACCCATTCTTTTAGAAGTTTCACTGAAACTTAAGAACACCCACAAACTTTGGCCATTAAATTCTCATTTTAAACTCTTAATCTGTGAGCGCCATCCAAAAAAGCCTTATCCTAACCAAACAAGAGGGAAAAATCTGTTCAAACCCTGCAAGAATGAGGCTTTTCTTTTCCCACAACATAGTTTTCACCACAAAAACTTATGGGAAATATCGCAAGAACAGGTGACATTTCAGAAGCTAATTCTATAGCACAATTACTCCCCATCGTCTTCTGTTCCTTTAGCCTGGTGTTCTGTTGCTCCATCTCATTACCCACAAGCTGAAAGGAAATGGTTTGGGTTTGGTTTTTTTTTTTTCCAAGTACAGTTTCTTAGACATCACGTCAAATCACCTTAATGAATAAATAAACATCAGATATTGGATTTTTCAAGTACACCTAAAGTACTCGGGGGAAATACAATGCCTTCCCTGCTCTATTTTCCCTACCTGTTACCAGCTTGTAAAAAACATAATTTAAGAACAATTTCTGCATACACAGAAAATAGACCATCAAGCATGGAACTCCATTAATTGCTGCCTATCAACACCTATGTGTCCATTCGATACAGACAACTGGTATTTTTGACTGTAGGCAAAATTTTGCCTCAAAAATTCTTACTAAGCATTTAACAATTTTCAATTAATTTGCTATGGCAGGTAACACATTTGATCACACTGAAAACAATAAATAAAATGGAGAAAAAGTTTCAAACACCAGCAACCGATTATCTTGCTGACCTTGCACACAACAGAGGAGAAGGATTCTCAAAACCTATTCTGAAAGCACTCTGTGAACAAACATGTCAATTGAAAAAAATCAAGTGGTGAATACTGCATTCGTTTGAGACTCACAAAATTGACATTTCAAAATGAACTAAGCCTATGCAAATAATTATAGTATTTCAGTTATGTAATTTATATAGTTCTTAAGAAGGAAAGAAAAGCTTAAGTAAATTTAAAAAAACAGGTCTTGGTCGAAAGCACGAGAGGTTTGAGTTTCCAAAACTGCAGTTGCTAACCTGACTAATATAAAGGTACACTTTCTAAGCTGTTCTCATGAACACCTGTTTTCAGGTCCTGCATCTCAACAAGAATGCAAATATTTTACCAGCGGAATAGTTGCATTCAATTAAAGACCTTCAATTTGTGTCATGTAATACGAGCAAAAGTTGGAATTCTCAGACAAAAATACGATCACCCAATGGATCAGCTTACACACACAGTTAAGTCTACATTTTGGTTTAATATTTTATTTATCAGGATTTTTATAGCTTAAATACCTTTCTGTTGGCACAAAGATCACACAACCTTTATTCCACGAAAAATATCACAGAATATTCGTAGTTGGAAAGGACCTCCTAGATCACAGAGTCCGACCACACCCATAACAAAAAAAAACCACAAAACCCCAAACACCTAAATACCCTGATCAAACATGACTTCAAAAACACAATTACTGATTTGAAGAGAACAGATCTAATATTAGCTAGGCAAACATCATTTATTCATTTCCTCCTAAAGAATCAGGAAAAATTAATCCAGAAAAGTTACTGTGGGTATGTATTAAGTTAAATCAATCACAGATTCAGAAGTCAAGAAACGCAGTTTATGGTGTATACACACCTTTCATTTTTTCACATATCTCTGCAGAAATAAAGAATGGGGAAAAAAGGCAATATAAAATATTAACGCTTTGCATTAATCTCCAATTTATTACTAGTCAGCAGACAGCAACTGAATGTCTTATTCCAGTTGCAAAGCCATTTACTCGGTCCACACGTTTCTCTGTAAATCCTGGTTTGATTCTGAAGTTGATATGCTCTACTTATGTGCCTACACAGAAGTCAGGTAATTGTTTTCTAGAAAAATTGGGTAAAATCATTTTCTAGAAAAACAGGTAATCATTTTCCAGAAAAAGCCCGGAGGAATGACACAGGTGGGGAGGATTGCTTTTTCTGCAGTATATTATTTTATTTTTCAGAAGGCAGAAATGGTAAGGTGAGGATTCTTAGTTACTGGGTGTCAGCTTTGCCTCAAGCTACTTTGTCTTTTTCTAAAGAAACTGTGATGGTGAAGGACACCAAAAGAAAAAGGGAAGAGCAGTAGCAGCGAGGGTTTAGGAGAGGAAAAGCAGAACAAACCATAGATTTGTATCACAGACAAAGCTTCACCGAATAGAATCATAGAATGTATTGGGTTGGAAGGGACCTCTAAAGGTCAACTAGTCCAACCTCCCTGCAATAAGCAGGGACATCTCCAACTAGGTCAGGCTGCTCAGAGCCTCATCAAGCCAGGCCTTGAATGCCCCCAGGGATGGGGCCTCCACCACCTCTCTGGGCAACCTATTCCCATGAGCTATCACCCTCATATTAAAGAACTTTTTCCTAATGTCTAACCTAAATCTATCCTTTTCTAGTTTAAAGCCATCACCCCTTGTCCTGTCACTACAAACCCTTGTGAATAGACCCTTCCCTGCTTTCTTACAGGCCCCTTTCAGGTACCAGAAGGTCACCACAAGGTCCCATGGAGCCTTCTCCAGGCTGAACAACCCCAACTCTCCCAGCTTGTCTTCACAGGAGAGGTGCTCCAGCCCCCTAATCACTTTTGTGACCCTCCTCTGGACACGCTCATTACTACGAAGATTTCTCTAAGGATATCTAGATGCAAGATTTAGCAGACAGAAATAGGCACAAGCAGTACAAAGGTACCTTAGAGTTGAGTCCAACCCATTCTAGGTCTCTCCTGGTTTCCCACTGGCAAGCTACAAGGTTTCATTGCCCTTCCCAAGCCATCATGCTATACACCACCTCAGATAACTCAACTCTTTGAAAACAAAAGCTAAATTTTATACCACCAAACTAGTATCAAAGAGAGCCTCTGTATTTTACACCACAATCTGGACGTAAGGCCACATTCTGACAGCCAGGACACAGACCTGAAAGAGGTGAAGTATGTGAGTCCCATGTCCTACTGTGCTGCCTCTTCATCAGTGGACCTGCAGAGAGCAGCAGCCCTGCCCAGCCCCTGGGCACAGTTCAAAGGGATGTGATGGGCAATCCCACTTTTGCTGGCCTGGTTCTGTCAGCCAACGCGGAGTAGAAAGAGATGCTGTGAACCTTATTTCTGCCTCCCCCACCTCTAGGAGACCATGCTAACACTTAGAGAGTTTGAAATAGTTTTTGCTCTCAGGGATTGTGAGAACAAAGAGGAAAACCAAAGCAATTCTGAGCAAACATTGGGAAGGCTACTTGCACTTGATCTTACAGGTACTGCAATAGTTGCCTAAAGCTTTATCTTTTCCTGGGAGTTTACAGCAGCACAGACTTTGCACAACATTTCTGATTCTTTTCCAAATAACAAGAAAGAGTCAGCAGACGTGAAGAGTCAGTATAGCAAATCCACAGCCACAACCTGCACTCATTTGTGGCCAGGGAGAATTTCAAGCGACACAGGTTCAAAATTAACGGCAGTTGCCAACAATTCCCAGATGGTGTTGGTGCAGGCCACTCCCAGGCATGCTTCAGCTTCTCTGACCACAGGACAAGCATCAGCGTGATGTCACAGAACCATTTAGAGGCTGAACGCACCAGTGCAAAGCTTTTGTGATAGACTAAGGGGTGAAGCCCTTATATCACCAGGCACATTGCAGAGAAGCCCAGTAGCTGAACTGCTCAATGCTCATCGAACCTCTTCTCATTTCCAAATACTTCTCAGGCATGTGCATGTATTTCTTCTATATATAAGTATATATCCAGTGTCACCTAGCTTCCTTAACCCCTGACCAAACCAACCAGAATGTGAATAATACATCTAGATACTCGTGATACATGTTTATGCAGACTGAACAGACATGGCAGCAAGCGCAAGCTTAGCTTTTGTTTCTAGAACCTGCGTCGGAGGTTTGAAACTGCCCCCAGAAGACACCAAAGTTGGTGTGTACATTTTGTTTTTCAAATACAAGTGTGTATTGTTTTGGTGTTAGAAAGGCTTTTTATGCTTTGTAACAAAGCCCTGAGACATAGAAAAGAACTGGAGATTACTGACCGTTAGCCTAGAGATGTATAAAATGCAGAAACAAATACTTCAGGAAATAAATTTTCTCTTATAAGCATTAAGCCATTTACAAATTAACAGGATTTATTGGTTGAAATAGATCCCTCTATCTGGTATCTTGTTTCATCCAATACTCACCAGTAAAAGCAGACTAAAAAAGTTACATACCAGTTTTACTGGGAGGAGAGAACAGCTGTTTGAATTTCTGGTTTATAAAAAAGGCCAAAAGAGAAGAGTATTTGTTGTGGAATTAATTGGCCCCAATTAAGCACATACTGTTTTTCCAACTTATGGTAGGAATCTGTGTGATTTAATAAATATGATAAATAGCTCGTGAGAATAACAAAAGATGATTCTGGGCCACCCCTGTAGTGCACAGACTGTCAGCAGAGTTTGGGTAACTCCTTTCAGCAGAGAAAGAAGGGGTAGAATCTGGCAGAGAGAAAAGCTGAAATGTTATCTCAGCTGACACAAGAATGGGCTAACAACCATTCTGCAGAGATCTCCTCTAAAGATTTAGAGATTTCCTCTAAACCAGCAACCTGTTCCAAAGGAAGCGTCTTTCCTTCTCGAAGGAAAAACCCAAAACAATTGGCTGTCCAATAACAACACATTTTAATTTGTAATATTTAAATTGGTAATGAGGAAGGTGTTTTGTCTGAATTTCCATTTCTTTCAGGGCCTAATTATGAAAGACAGAAAAAAAAAAATGTGCCATGCACTCTCTCTCACATCTCATTACATTTATTCAGCTTTATTACTAATTCTTTGTTAATATAATTTTCACCCTGGGAACTACATTTTTTGTCTAGTTACCCTGATACATGAAACCCTTAAAGCAGGAAGTCCTTGATCACCACATCATATTTCTCATGGTATTTTAAAATGACACTCACCATATTGTTAGAAGTAGATTCTATCAGCAGGATGCTCTCTGGAGGTGTTCTCTCTCTCTCTCTCTCAGGTGCCTTAAAGAAGTTTTATCTAGCATGGTGGCCTAAAGAGACAGGGAACAGAAAGAGAATTGAAAGGCTCACATAGGTGTGCAATCCATCCCTTCCCACCTCAGGTTCTGCTGTGGTACAGTGTACATTAGCAGCGTGGCACGGCAAATTAAACGATGTGGCAGCGAACTTTAACCCCCAGTCTCTTTAATCCTGCCACTTATTAGAGATGGAAATGGAAGAAGCATTTACAGCTTCTCAGCTACAGTTAAGTTTATACAAGTTCAGTAAGCAGGTCCCTTAAGGAGCTAAAGAGGAAAACTGCAGCAAATGTGCATGCACTCGCAATGAAATACCAGCCCAGAGGACAAGCGCTGTAATCCCACCAATGATGTTCCAAACCCATGATGGCTACCAGCCGACAATACCCACAGACCTCAATCCATTTTTATTGTATTCAGGCTGCAGTGTTATATTTCCTGCCTCCCCTTAGCACCACACATACAGTGTACTTGAAAACAAAAATCTATAATATTGATCCCACAATGTCACCACAATTATTCTTTTGAAACAGCCATTGAAAACAAATTACATCTGCACTGCCTTTTCATCCGATTGCTCTGGGTGAGCAATGCTCACTGTAGCCGCTAGCATTTTCAGTGTTAGCACTGTGTCACTAAAGACAGCACAGGAGGAAGGAAAAAAAAAAAAAAAAGAAAAAAAGAAACACGGGAAAAAAAGAAAGCATCAGTAACATATTTAAAGGAGGACTAAAAGAAAGGGAAGCCATCAAATTAGCCAGGGCGCAAAAAGCCCCTCTAATCTGGTGCAAGACTTAAGTCTCTTAGTTTTCTGTATGCAAATTGGGATGATACTGGAACTATACAAGTAGGCAGTTTTCCTCCAGTAGCACATAAGGGTGGCTTTTTCCTGCCCGGTAAGCCAAATGTAGTTGTTACACTAATTAAATTGACAAAGATTCAAAGAGGATCTCATTTTCAGGTAGTCTATTTAATACCTTGTGATGACAAAAAGTATTATTTGAAGCAACATGATTTTAACCTCATGTAACATAATTCTATTGACAAACTGTAAGACTTTCTTGACAAGGGAGCAAGTGATTAACACAGAAGTGATGACCACGGAACAAACCCACCTATTCAGATTAAAACAGTGACACAAGCAAGCTCAAAAGGATCTGTCCAGAGGAAGCAGAAGCCTTTTGACACGAAGAGCAGGAATATCCAGACAAGGTGGAGAGGAGAGGAAGAGGGAGAAAAGCCCACTTTCCTTAACTCCAGCTTCCCAATACTTATTAATTCTTATCCCAGTAATGGTTTTGCTCACAAACATGAATCTTCCTATCAGTGAAACTGTAGCGGCCCCCGTAGCTTACCCGAAGCAGCATGATTTTTAGAGAGAAAACCCTTTCAGCAAACGCTAACTTTCTTGTGCTCATTAATGGTCTGGTTTGGGAAAATACATACCTCATCAACAATTAATATTTCTGCGTGTGTGCCACCATGGTGGTTGGCCAAGGGAAAGTGCTTTTGTTAAGCTGTGACCACACAAGTCACAGTGGTGGGTTCCTGCAGCGGGGAAACGATAACTTTGGAGTATTAAGAAAACCAATAGCCTTGTTGACATGAACATGGGAGTCTAACCCCTGAAGCCTCCTGATATGAAGCATTGATTTTTCTGTCTGGGTACAGTTCTAAAGCCATTCATTCTCTATGGTCAGGACTCACAGGGCCAGAGGAAAAAAAAAACAAAAGTCTGTTCTTTCCACTTTTACCTCCAGGCAAAGTTGAGGAATAAATTCTACATTTTGAGGGATGATTTGTTCAAGCCATGTTTAGTAGAAGCTTATTGCATAAAAAAACATTTTGTTTCCTTGACCCTCGCAACCTGTGACCACTTATTCTTTTGTGCACCTTCTTCACAAGATAACAGCAGGGGAAAGCGCCTAGAGAAAGCGCCCCTGGTTACTTGTTATTCTCCAAATAATATCACCAAGCTTACTTATTATTCCTCAAATAATACTGTCATGTTCACTTGTCATTCCTCAAATACCACTGCCAGCTGACTTGTTATTTCTCAAATGCTTCCATGCCTACTCGTTATTCTGCCTCATGTAATTACTACATCCCTTACTTGTTATTCCTTCTCATATACTACCGCTGGGCTGTACTTGGTTATTGCTCATGTACTACCGATACGCCTCTTTGCTGTTTCCTTTTTACCACTTCTTTGACATGTTGTACCTCTTTGAGAAAATAAATGATATTATCATTCTGCATTATTTTTGCAACCCATGCACCGACTCCCTGTTTCCTCTGCACTCCTGGGGCATTCATTTGGTAGTTATCGTAAACATGCACTGCAAAACACACTTGTGGAAGAAACAACAGTTCCACGGTTTGGAGCAAGAGCAATATGCTCCATGACTTTAATAATAATTGAAACAACAACAACAAAAAAAGAGGAAACAAAGAAAACAAACAAAAATAAGTAAAATTAAATTAAAAAAAAATTAAGGCAACGATAAAGAAAAGCACAAGTTTCCCCCTTCCCCAGGATGTGGTAAGTAACCACACAATGGGATGTTTCCTGCTCCGGTGACAGAATGCTGAGCCAGTTTTTGCTGTTTGTCTCTTGTTTTCAAAGAAACAAAGCTACAGTTTTAGACAGGAGGTGCCAGTGTAACAGAAGGCTAAAGCTTGGACAGTGAACTTGCTCTCCCTTTCAGCTGGCAACTATTTAATTGAATTTTTTTTTTTAATGTAAATATTCAAATGCAGTAACACACATTCCTCTCTAAAGGAGACAAAACATCAGCATCTATATATATATGTATATATATATATATATAAAAAAGCAGGCAAGTGGCTTTAGGTAGGTAGGTATGTGCACAGATACACCCCAAAAACATGCAAATAAACACCTCTGGAAAAAAAACCCTATCTTTATAAATCTCTGATAGAGTACACACTCTCTACATGAGCATGATAATTTTAACAAATACATGTCTATCTCGACACATATACACAGATTAATCCTAAACAATCTCCTGCGTTACTGTTGCAGGAGTATGCTTATATTACATTGCAGTCTAAATATCTTTGTATATTTATTATTAAAATACTTACCATTCCGCCTTTTGAAGTAGATGGACAAATGATTTAGGAGTAGAAATAGACTCGAAACAAAATTAATGCAAATAATGTGTTGATTTTTTTTTTTAGCTTGATTAGCCAAGCCAATGGAAAATTCTAGAAAACGTATACAATTATTTTAACTGTCATAGACTGGCAATTGTAATTGACATGATTTGTACGAGATGCAGTGTAATAACTGAATATATTAAAAAAAAAATCTCATGGCTTGATTACCAGGAGAACATTACTAGTGCCACAATATTATTAACAACACAATTATCATGGCATCCCTAGGACACGCTCTTAGCACTTCAATGCATTAGCGAACCTTTGCTAACGAAGAAAAAATTAAAGTACAGCAAATTTCAAAGCACCAGTTGTACCCAATATCATTAAAAATTTATAAAACTTCCCCTGAACATGACAAGTGTTTGGTTTAAATGAAGATCAGCCTTAAGAAGGAGCAGAAATCTTGTTATTCTTTGTCTCTTTCTCTCTCTCTTTTTCTCTTTCTCCCTTTCTCTCAGACCTCCCCCAACCACCACCACCTCAATCCAGCTGAAATATGTAACCATTACAGAGTGACAGTTTGACACACAATGACCTGTCAGAACATTCATCTCTCAATGTTTTATTTTAGTGAGGAGCCAAACTGCAGAAAAAATAAGCAAGTTGTTTCAAGGCTTGGAATGAGATCAAACATTTCTGGCATCCCCACTTACCAGACCTTTGATTTACAATGGATCTGTCAGAGGCTGATTAGACAGTGTGTGTTTAAAAACCTATAGATGTTCCACAATTGCACAAGCTCTCCCCTTCCCTTCACAGACAGCATTTCTGCTCTTTGTTTAAGTGGGGAGAATAAGCCAGGTTACGCTGCAGAACCTTACACCTTGCAAGAGGAAAACACCACAAGCAGAACTGCAGGCAGCTGCAATTAAATCTTTTAGGTAGGAGCGCTCTGATTCTCTACTAAAAGAAAGCTGTAGCTCTCCATAATATTTCTTATGCCAATTTCTATTACCTTTTCCTTCCAGGCCTAAAGTTATAATAGTCTGCAGAGAAAATATACCTAGGAACTGCTGCATCCTCCACCTATTCTCAATAACATTCAACATGCAGCTAAAAATTAGTCAGACAAAAAAGTGCAGGTGGCTAAAATATTCCCTCACTCTAACATTTTTTGCTCATAATTGCAACTAGGGAAACAAAACAAAACAAAAAAGACTAGAAATATATTGTTTCTATTCGTACCTAGAATGCTTGCAGCATGAGCAGCAGGATTTGTGCCGGGCATTAGAATATGTAATGCCTTAATACTATATTGTGGCATATGGTTCATCATAGCAAATTATGAATACACGTGTTTCGAGAGCTTTGGTAATAAATTTGGTCTTTGTACATCTACAACAATGCCCAAATCTGACAAACATAATTTATGTAATATTAAGTTAATACAGTATTATGAAATTAGCTGACTGTAGTAAAGCTGTAATTTTTAAATGAAAGACAATACCACGAAGTGAAAACAAAATAAACATTAGCATTTTGTGAAAGGTAGAACAAATCTTCCAAAAGTCTGCTTTGTAATTTATTACAATGCAGTGTTTATGACTTCCAGTCTATTTAAGACACAGCATCCTTGAAGGGTATAGTACAACTACAGTGCTGTTCAGAGTGATCCCAATCTCTCAGCCTCTCTTGGGCAATGCTCTGAATTAATTTAAGAAAGAGTTTTGAATGAACACTACCTCCGACTAAGGCAAAGCTCAACTCTGGGATCTGGTCCCCACGATGCTCCTTGCAGGGTTAGCACTGCCTTGGCTCCATGGGGAAGATTCTGATCAAGTTGATAAGGCTGTAGGAACACAGGCTATTACTCTGCATGTAAGACTATTTGAGGTATGAAATTATATTTTTTCATATCCATAGATGCTACCAGGAAGAGGGAAACTGATAAAAGCATGACAATATGAGTCCCTTAGCTTCTAGCAAATTCTGTTATGTTAAAAGCATGACATTTCATGCTTTGGGGGGAAAAAGAAGAACAAATTAACCAGAGCCGGAGCCAAAAATGAAGGGGGGGGGGGGGGGGGAAACGACAAAAAAAAAAAAAAACCAATGGGGCGCCTAGACCAGAACTAACAAGGCGAGCAACCATCACTGTGTGC
>JAAGNO010029257.1:82573-97264 GCA_033439905.1 Ceryle rudis
GGAGGGGGGGATAAAAAGGAGCAAAACAGTGAAGAAAGAACATGGAATTTGTAATATGAAGAAATGAAAAATCATAAAGAAATCACACACATTAATATTTGGCAGCAATCTCAGCGAGTCATAATAGGCAAAAGATGTAATAACTTAATGCTCAACCTCAGCTGAGTTATTGCAGTAGTCATAGGCTACTCTTTAACATTTCAGTCCAGAACAGTGGTACAGCATTGAACATTCTCCCCTACTTTTCCCCTCTTATTGTAGTTGTCTTGTTCCATAAATCACTTCTGATGACATGAATCCTGATTCCTTTTGAAGAAGAAAAAAAAATAATAATAATCAAACAAACAAAAACCTCCAGAAGCTCTGCCACAGATACATACCAAATGCGCTCCACCTTTCAATAAAGGGTGCAAACCAATTGTTGTTCAGTCGTACCCAAATAAACAGGTGATGGGGACATTTGGTTCCAGACATTTGGTTCCAGCGACCATACTAAATGTAGTCTAAAGTAAAAAAATCCCCAAATTTACTTACTGTAGGTATGAGGCCTTGGCATGAATGAGTTTGATCAACTGATCCATTTTCATGGTGCCTAATTCCCTGCCAATATAGAGAGTATTTGCATTGGCCTGGATGATCTTTCAAGGTCCCTTCCAACCATTAACATCCTGTGATTCTGTGAATGCCTTACAAAAATTTAGGTGGCAATTTCAACCGCTGTCAGAGAAAGGTGACACACTTTCTAGCATTCTTGCTTGAGCATGTGCTCTACGACAAAGCCATTTGGAACACGAGACCCTATTTTCAAATGCCATGTGATACAAGAATTAAATCCTCACAGAAGATTAAAGTCTGATGCAAATGGAAGGGGGCCTAACCATCCCAGCACTACCTGACGTTCCCAGCTAAGAGAGAATGGGAAGGGCATAATGCAAAAAGGAGGCCAAGCATTTTAGGGAGAAGACATAAAAGCAAAACCCAGGGGTTGCAAAATCCACATGAACTAAACCCATGACTCAAATTAGTATAATTGAAAACCATTAAGCTCAGCTCTGCTCAAGTAAAAATTAACTTTACAGAGACTATCATTATAACCTATTGCTTCATCAGGAAAATACATCATAGTTATATTTTATTATTTTTATCCTCTCTTCCATGTAGCTGCTAGAAGGCACTTACACTGAGAACTGGATCTTTCCAAAGTTGTTAACAAGACACATTCCTTTTGGTTCAGGGCTAGTATTATGAGAGTTTCTGTCTTCTGTCACTATTTTTGACACATGCTGGAGATAGAACATCTTGGCTCAAAAACTACTGGACCATCATTTTAGAAGAAAAGACTTTCTAGACCACAGAAGCACAGAAGATTTGTTTACTACTGACAACACAGAGGTAATGATAACCTATCCTTATATAGCCCAGAGCCTTACATATTGTAAACTCAGTTAGCAATTCTTTTATCTTCACCCAAAACAGGTATGTTGAACACTGCAGAATGAGGGCTTTTCTTCATATAGCTCTGACCACAAGGGTAAATACTGCCTTGTTTTAGCAGAATAATTTTTAGCCCTCTCATCTGTCATCCAGTTCAACTTGTTTGATTCTAAGAGTCCATATTCCAGGCAGTCAGAGCACTCATTTACGAACAGAACGCAGGCAAACCTGCATTTGTTGGAGATGAAAGGCAGGAGAGTTGCCCATAATTTTGCCACAAATAAACTTTTCCTTTGGTTTATGCTACAGCACGCCCTTCCATTTGAATAGTTTTGATAAAGAGCTGTTACTCCCTTTTCTTTCACTATATACAGTGTGGATACATTAGATAAACACTTTTATATGTACCCGTCAAGGAGAAATATCCCACACAGTGAAAAGCAGACCTTGTGAAATAACATTTCACTTATCTGTTATGTCTTTCTGAACCTTTCCTGAGAACTGTAAGTCTCTAATCCCAGCATACAGCCACGTACAGGCTTGCCCTGAGAAATTTATTTTCTCAAAGACCAGCAAACAAATATAAACGTAAAAGTGAGGCAGGATTCGACGGTAACAAGTACACTATTTTACTTCTTTTTGTTACAGCTAAAGGAGCTGCTGTAATAACAGGCAATTCACAAGCACACACAGAATTTGAAGAGGTCTTCAAAACACTTTGGAGAAATAGATCATATAGTCGAAGTCAAAAATATACATCATCTTTATCTATTTTACATTTTTACTGTGTCTCAGTGATTTACTAGTATAAAATAAGATACACAGCAGTGCTCTACTTACAGCAACATAGCTAATATGAGAACAGAGGGAGCAGTAAAGTTTGAAACTACAGCAAGTGCAGGGGAAAAGACCTGAGTTAACACAGTGTATCAGGCCTGACTGAGATGGAGTTAATTCCTCCCTTAGCACAACAACAATGAACTTATAAATAAGTACAAACTATCAAACTTACATGCATTCTTGAAAGAAATATGGAAATCAAGTAAATGAAAAACCTGTTGGATTTACACACACTTCTGTCCACTCTTGTCAATTGTTTTTCAATAGCAAGTATTTTAAAACAGTGGTTATAGCCTCTGCTAACAGAAAAAAACAGTCTGTTTTGGTGACATGAAGTTGACAATTTATTCCTGTAAATTTAAGTTATTCACTCATTGCTCTTGTATGTTGACAGATAAGATTTCTTTAATGTTCTTATGTAAAACAATAAATACAGTGTAGTTAAATTTTCGGTAGGAAAACATTATGCTTTGTCTTGACAGCATCACAGTTAGGCATAAAGTTATAATGTTCAAATAATCTCTTCTGAGACTCCCTGTCATAAAATATGTAGCCTTTCTAAGTGTATGTGTCTCTGTCATTTGAGTTTTCCTGCAATCAGAAATAGATGGATGCATAGCCCAATTCTTCATCTACAGATCTGAATTTCTATCTCCTTCAGTCCCTCTCACCATGCTATAAATAGATATGGGTCGCTCTAATAAAAGACAAAGTTATGACTTCAGCCTAGGTGAAACCTAGTGCTAACCACAGAATTTTGTCTGTTGGTAGGTTTGAGTTTGGGGTTTTTTTTGTTGGTGGTTGGTTGTTTGGGGGGGGGGTGGTGGTCTTTTTTTTGTGTGTGTGTGCATTTGGTTTGGGGTTTGTGGTTTTTTATTACACTGTTCATAGTGTAATTACTTCTTTTGGTCTTACTAACACTGATGGTATTTTAACTAGTGATCTAGGAGTTATTTCTCCAATAAGGAAGAAACAGATGCAACCATCACACTTCATGTACGTCAAGTAAATCAAGCTCAGCTCCAAAACCTCATATGGATATACATCTATTTATTTTGTGCATCAAAGAAGCAAACTATCCATTGCTCCTTGTTTAGCCCAAGAGATTAAAACCTTCACATTCCATAATCAATGCAGTTAATCTCTTCCATTTCCTACATCCTTGAACGCTAATTGTCTAATATCTCTACATTTGGCAGATTTGTCTTGAAATAAAATCATGTATTAAACAAAGAACTTGTATGATGAAAATACATTCAGGGATGGGGAAGCCACAAGGAAAATGCCAGCTGGTTTAGCAAATAGTAAGATGTAATAGTAAATTTAGACCTTTCATCAAATGTTCTCATGATTCATACTAAGGTCTCTCTTCAGCTGGGTACTTCTATTTTTACTGTTAATGGATTATCAAAATTCCATCACACAATCCAGAACGTCTGCTTATTTAGCTGCAGAAAATGAACCACACAAGTCCCCACACAGACAGAACACTGTATCAAATTGATCTGCAAAGAAGCAGCCACCCTCAGCAACTACTGCACAAGTACATATTAATTTTATAGCACATTATTACGACGGATACCTCAGCATGTTCGTGATGGCCCCTATTACTGTGGCCTCTTATGTTCTAAAAGCTATTGTGCTTACACCAGATGTTATTGAAACCTCTGCAGACCTGAAAGCAAGAGGAACAAGAGGTACTCTCAATCATCATTGTACACCAAGGTGCTCAAAACCACGGTCAGCATTCGATGGTGAAATAGCCAATGCAACAGGACACAAAACGCTACCGGTTACTGCAGAATAGATGGAATTTCTTGGTTTCGGTTTTGTAGGCTGCCTTTTTCCTCTACAATCAGTAGTCCACAAAGGTGCCATTGTAAAAGGAAAGAGTTCTTAAACGACAGGCAGTGCATCTCTACTTTAAATACTATTGTTTAAATAGAGGCCTAAGCTCAGTGAGGGCAGAACTGCACTTGAAGTCACAAGAAGCAAGCAGAAGAGGAACATGCCCTATGTCAGAGGAACTTTTTCCATTTGAACTTAAGGGGAAAACAGTCTAAGTATCCTAACCTTTCAGGGGCAGGGAGGCAGGTGAAGTCTATGGGAATATTTCTCTGATGGCTCAGATGTTTTGAGTTATTATGAGATCCCCGGGATGCAGAATCCATCAATGATCAACAGGCAGGCGCAACAGTCTCTATACACTTCCACAGACCAGCACGCGGATCACACATGTAAAAGGGAAACTTGGCTGCTGTTGTCTGATAATGTGGGCTGTTGAATCAATCCTTTGGGGCTATGGACAGGCACAAACAAGTTGAGCAGTACTACAGCTATTAGCTATTCTGTCAGCATCCCTTGATCTCTAGCTCTTTCTCCCAAGACCCATGTCCCACACTCGGCACCAGCAAATGAAAGCAATCAGATTGCCTGAGGCAAAACATTGCCTTCAGAAACCAGATTTTTGCCTGAAGTCTAAACCAAACTCTTAATGATCCAGAGTCTGCAAGAATAAAAGGGAGAGCTGAAAAACACATGAACTTTTTATGCATATAAGTCAATGTCTTGGTTAGCTAAAAGAGAAAGGACCCAACTAAGTTATCCTCAGGGCTCCTATAATTCATTTCCAAAATCCAGAGCATACTACAAGGCAATTTCCTCCCCCTGTTTAACCAAGACTGCCCTAAAAGATAATATTATTGCTAGTTCAGGGTTCCTTAAACATGTTTTCTTGCCACTAAAATATGACATAGTGAGAGTTACTGCAAAAAATTATGTATTTTAAATTAGTGCCAAAGGAACCTGGAGTTTGAACAAGATTTACTTCTACTTTACTATAAATCAAAACAAATAAAGTATTTTTGAATAATGGAATAAATCCTCTCTTTTTCATCATAAATGTTTGACATCTTTGTGAGAGGCAGTACATCTCTCCCTGAAAGGAAATCTTTCGCATTCTGCTAGAGGAATATTAGGACATCAAGGAATTTGTACCAATTCCTGCTAGTTTTAACCAGGAAAAAAAAAAAAAAAATACAAAGGGAATCACTCCTGCTCAGCATTTAAAAAAAAAACCACCACAGGCCAAGAGGAAAGAGCTAAGAAGAAACTTGAAGGGTAGAGAAAATGGCAGTTCTGTATCTCTACTTACTTTGCATTTGTTTTTTTCCTAATTAATGCCATCTGAAAAGGCTAAGCTTAAACAGAAAATATAGTCTGATTCTTCAGACCCAAACTGGTCAATAATATTTCAATTTTAATGACTACCATAGAACACAAAGTCTCAAAAAACCCACAACCCACCAACTTTCTGATTTTGCGAAACGCCATGTAAATCACACACGTTAACCCTTATACTGCAACCTACGACTACTAGAATTGCACAGAAGCAGATATGCAATTCAGGCATATTGTTCAGGCGGTATCTTTTCCTTCTTTTATCTGCTAAATCTTCATCTGAAAATGCAGCCATTTCAATTAAAGTAGAATATAAAGCATATAAAACATAGGCTAATGCCTGAATTTGAAATGCAATGTGTGCCTCGAGGCACTGTGCCATTATTCAGGCTTGCTTTCGTTCTGTCTAAATGTGTATTTAACAACAAAAAAGGCAGACTCTGTTATACAGGTGGGATGCTCATCTCTCCTCTCCCTCTTCGATTTGATCTCTTCTACCTCAAAGTTGGCATATTGCAAAACTTTTGGGCAAAGTTTATGCAGACTTTGACTTCAGTTCGGAGTGACCTCTAGTTCTTTCAACTACAACAGCTCTGGAGCTCCTTGAGACATTGATCATGTCTACATCCATGTTTGTACAATACCCACTGTAACAGGGCATTGTTGAAGTCTGGGGACTCTGGGCAATATTGTAACATAAATATTAAATAATAATAAAGTTCTGTCAAGTCAGTGATCTGTGAACTACAGCACATTCACGTGATAGTACATTATGGCTCAAAGGCAGCCCTCAGCAGCCATCACAGAAAATCTCGATGGTCTAAAAAGTACTTAAACAATGATTTACACAAAAGCCATCAAATTAATAGTAATTACATATATTCAAAATTAGTACATACACCCAAATTTACATTTGTGCTACAGTTAAGAGACTTCAAGGGCTCATTTTTCCTTTGTTCTTTCAATAATTTCCATATCGAACTCTATAAAGGTTCCCAGAAACACACATATACTAAGAAAATGTTAATCAACCATGTGTTATCAAAACATTGAACTAGACTCTGATAAAACTGGAAAATACACTTTGCATTAACAGACAAGTATATTAAGCAATTAGTCTAATAAAAAAAAAAAAAAAGAGAGTTTTATATGAAGGTTCTCAAAATAGGGCTAGAATTGATTTTTCCATTTCACCCATCCCTACCCAATAATTTCATCATTTTCACCCATACTGTAAGAGCAAGACAGTGCACTGGCATTAATGTTCATTTCTGGGGAAAAGGAAAGATGAGCTGACTTGGAAAATTGGACTTGCACAGAGATGTAACAAAAGATATGGGGAAGAAAAAATAAAAAGGCAGAGTTAAATACAGAAAAGGACGTGTTTGGGTATCTCATTAACAAATGGGGAGGGGGAACCCCCACAAATACACTGGAAAATATCAAAACATCAAACAAAAGCTCAATATATATCAGCCTTTCATTTGGCTACAATGACAAGCCTTGCATATGTAAATGGAAGCAAGCCCTACTCCAAAACAAGTGAAAAATCATATTCACTAAAAGAGTAAAATGTGCCACTACGCCTTTGTAAGACTAAGCCAATTATGGTTCAACCTGCTTTGTTTTTATTTTCATCCTACTTTAACGTAGTCAATTCAAAAAGCTTTGGAACAGGAGGATGCAGGCTTCACAGTAAACTAAAAGTAATATCCCACTTTCTCCCTGATGTAAATTCTAGGGGAAGGCATTAAGCAGAGAGTAAGACTCCTTATATGTAAAGATTCCTACACAAAAAAAAAGAGGAAAAGGGGAAGGAAAGAAGGGGAAAGGGGAAGGAAAGAAGGGGAAAGGGGAAGGAAAGAAGGGGAAAGGGGAAGGAAAGAAAGGGAAAGGGGAACCACTTTTAAAAGACTACATAGTTACCAAAGTGATATGTATAATGCTTTTATAGCTATAGGTAAAAAAAAAAACCAAACAGCTTTACCTGTTTCCAGTAGATATTTAACACAGCTACAATAGTAGACCAGTAAACTAGGCATTTAAAAACTCTAGTAACTAATTAAAAGAATAAATTCAGCTTGAATTAGCTTAAAACCTTAGAACTCACCTGAGAGAGGAGAAAAAGGCTAAAGGCAAACTTTAAAAATGAGACACTGGAAACCTAGATTTTACAAAAGAAATACACTAAATACCACGTACTTGAAAGAGGAGGAAGAAAAACCCCCAAAATTAAATGTTTTAGATATTTTATTCGGAGAGGAAGAGAAACAACAGCCTCTCTAAAACATGCTCTGAAGCATGCTCTAAAAAAAAAAAAAAAAAAGTAGATGCTAAAAGTCTTGCTTCAGTTTCTCTATTTCAAATGTTTCTTTCTGCCATCATTAGATATCTTTTATCTTTTTTTTCCTTATTGCTGAAAATAAAAAGTTACTTCTGCTGACATTAAAAGCTTGATTTTACAAACTGTTTAATGCACTCTAAGGATAGTGTTAAAAGACATTGGCATGTTGATACGAGCCGTACAAAGGTCAGCGATTTGGAGGCTCTTTCAGACAATTTGCCAGGATTTTGGCATTTTGTAAGCACGCGTAGGACAGCTCTCCAGCAAGCTGACCTTGACAGTGAATTGGATAAATAAACCTTCAATTTACCCCCTCCAGCTCAATGCTAGCCCAGCTGATCCCTCTGGAGCCTTCACCTGTCCATATCGTTCAACTGCCTGCAACTTTCAACTGACGAACATCCACAGCTTTACAGGTTCTGTGACAAACACCATCTAACAGATAAGGCTTCTGAAAAGTCAAAGTCAATAGTGTTCCCATTGAAAATTTAATGCTGCTTCCATCTTTACCCATCATTCTTCCTACTGTTGCATGTATCCCAGGAGGCACTTCAAGCAAAAGCACTACTCCATAACAGGTAATGACGTGGCATTTAATGATACTGTCCAAAGTGATCCAAGCCCATGGAAAGTAATGTGCACTCATGTACCAGATAAGCATGGCTGAATGTACTAGAACAGCAGTATCTTTCACTGCACTGTCACTAGATACAATGTGACATATGCTCTGCCATTGTACCTGGCTTTTCCTTTTACTTCACCATCAGAGGAAAAGAGCATTTTCAGATACAGAGCACCAAAGTGTTAAGGGAATTCAGTAAAAGGTAGGATGGCAACATATCCGTAATTAAGTATTCACAGCCTCTTTAATACTTCAGTGCTCTTGGATTCGCTACTAAAAATCTGTGAATTATACCTCATTGAAGAATGTCCTTAATCGACTCTGACATGTTTTATTGGAGGCAGAAAAAATGTTTCAGTATGATAGATAAGGTTAAAAATGTTACTACTCTGATCATTTACTCTAGTGCCTCGCAAAAAACTCCAAAGCCAAAAACCATTTACATCATTCATCTGATGCAATGGAGAAAAGAAAGCATTATCTGACAGCCCATTTTAGCTGATGGGACAAAGTGCACATTTTCAATTTTCTGTCAAAGTTATGTTGTTTATGTAGATAAGAAAAAAAAAAACCAACCAATAACAACAATAACAAAAAACAACCCACAGAACAACTGTAACATTTCTACTGCATGCCATAAGGAGCTGAAATTTGAGTTAAACAGCAAAATACCTTGAGACTATGCAGAGCATAGCATGACAAACCAAAAAAAAAAAAAATCATTTTTATAGTTTCAAACCAAATAATACATTACATGTTTTCTACTCTAATAGCGGCACGGCGTTTTGAGGCAGTCCCACAACATCGCAGCAAAGCTTAGGGTGACATCTCTATGCATCTGCAAAACTGCGTCCCTCACTGGAGCATCACCTTGGAGGCAGCGCAATAAAAAGGGAAATATTTTGAAGTAAACATTTTAACTGAGTTTCTCCTGTAGTAATTTTGATGCTCTCCAGATATCAACAGCTTCTGCTTACACAACTCACTGCAAAAAGGGGGATGGACTGGAATCTCCTACATATTCAATGTCTATTATTAGTTTTATTAGAGTGCTCCATGACTACTCAGGGAAGTTAGCAAAGAAAAGAAATTGTTTAAAGTCATAAGCAGCGACTTCTCTATGGAAAGACGTGACACTGGCAGAAAAAGATGTCTATTAAATTATATCCCTCAGGACACAGCACATTAAGCTCCCAAATAAATAACCTATATGTTTAAAACCTATATGGATAGGCTAACTGAGAGATTTTGGTTTATGTTTTGTTCTGGTTTTTGGGGGGGGTGTTGGGTTTCTTTTTCATTTGTGGGGTTTTTTGGTTGGTTGGTTTGGGTTTTTTTTGTTGGGGTTGGGTTTGATTTTTTTTTTGGTTGGTTTTCTGTTTTATTTTTTTTAATGTATGTTTTCAGAGTCCCTGTTTTGCTTTTTAAACCTGCATCTTCTTTTTGGTCACACCAATAAAGCCAAATTACTATAAGCAATTTTATTCACTATGCCATTTATAAGATTAGCATTTCAACACAAATTAGGAAGAAACACTGTTTATTATAAAACTAAAGCAATACCCATTTCAGTTCATTTCACTACTCACACACCTAAAGGTAAGCACACATTTAAGGAACTGGCTCAATTACCGCAAGCTTTGTGGTCCACACCTAAATTACTAAGACATCTGTGAGCTGAAACTGAATTGAAAACTTACAAATAATTGGCTAAGACCCTAATTCTACAGTATGGACAAGGCTTTAAATTAGGACCAGATGTTGGATTTTATTCCTTAAACAACAGTTCTAAAGACAGAGAAAGATCCATCTTCCGAGCCTACTTCTGCCTGCAGACAATATGACCCGTCTTAATGAGGCTGCTGAATGCTTTATGAGCAATTCCATCCACTAGTTACTATATTCTGGCACCAAAATTGAAATATTCATTCTAAATCTTGTCATTAGGACACTATTCCATTCTGCCAAATTTCCAGTGCCAATGCTTATATTCCATTGTGACCCAGTGTTTCTCCAGAACCAAGACGACAACAGGAAGATCTGCCTATGCATCCTATAATATAACCAGCTCATTAAGCTCCTTGTTCCCATAGATACTGTTTAGGAAAGAGACACTGGGAAAAGAGTTTTCCATATCCCAGTTACATCCATTGTACCTGCTGCTGCTTTTAGCTACCTAGATCTCTGTTCACACGGTACAATCATAAAAATCCTACTGAAAAGAACAGTCTTTCCTCCAAGAAACAGGAAGGGGACAAAAAGAATGGAGAATTGAGGGCATATTTCAAAATTTTGAGCAAAAATTAGGGCCACTTAGTAGAATGCAAAAAACAGAAATAAAAACTCCCAGCACAGAAAAATATTATGGCATAAAAGGATGGTCATAAATGGTGGCCATGGTAATATTTAGTAGAAGGCTGGACTTGATAATCTTGAAGGTTGTTTCCAACCTCAGTGATTCTATGAAAAAATATGTTTGCATGTCACACGAGGGACTGTCAGTCACAAATTTGTACCTCTGTTGTACTGTAATGCATTACCATACACGTAACTGGAACCTGGGAAAAATATGAAATAAAACCCCATCTATTTCAGAACTCTTTTTAAGAGCATACATTAATCTGAGCAATAATAACTAAAATTTAAAGAAAAAAATCCTATTTTTACCTAGTTCTTTAATAACGTGTGTGCTTTAGAAGGCTAATTGTCAGACATGCAAAGAAAGTCTTGCTGCACAGTGATTTTCAGTGCTGAGACTTCTGGCCATGGGAAGACATTGGGGACTACGACTAACCATATGTTCTCCAGAGTAAGAGATCCTCATTACCTCCTCTTCGTTGGAAAGACCAACAGAGTTAAAAGTAAAGCAGTATTTCACACGAAACCACAAAACCTTCACCCCATAGTAAAAAGAAACAAGAACTAGGAGCCTGAGAGTCAAAATTCACAATCTTGGATAACCAAACATTATCCAAACATAGCATAAGGTTACAATTAACCCCAGAATATTTAACTTAAAACTGGTATATGATGAATGAATCTTTACATATGCAATTTTTCACCACAGAAATTAACATACCACCTCTGCCCATATATCAAAACCATGCACAGAACACTCTTCTGGGCCTCAGTTTTCTGAATTCTGCTTTCACTGCTTTGGAAATTACTTATTATATTGTTTTTGCTGCATAATAATTGCTTTTCTACATCGTAGGGCTCAGGGGGAGGAAAGGAGAAGGAAAGGAAAGAAAGAAAATGGACTTTCCTTGTTATTAATTTTCAAACTGCTTTTCTTTTCTTATTTATTTTAAAGTAATATGTTTTATTTCCCAGGCAGTATGAATGCCTTGCTCTATGATGTGCGAGGTGCAATTGCTGCCTTAGCTCTGTGTGTGGCTCTGGCCTTAGAAGTCAAGGATAAAAGAAACAAAACTTTTTTTTTTTTTTTTTTTCTCATTCTGAAGTGAAAAATCCATTTGATTTCTTTTTGTTTATTGCTGCATTACTTAGGTAATTGCTGGAGTTCAGTCAGACTGATGGCAGGGCTCTGGACCCTCCGACTCCAATCCTTTTGCTTTATTTATTAATCTCACTTATTAAAAGTGTCTTGGCTTATACAACGGGTACTATTCAAGCAAAAGTTAAATCACTTATATTTGCAATCTAAGTCACTGACTGACCAAAAAAACCCCCAAACATGCTAAGTATTCACAAAGATGCTCTAAACCATATGAAAAATCATAATCATAACACAAAAAAACCCCCAAACCAAAACAAAACCAGATAGCCCAAAAAGGTCTTGCAAAGCATTTAAATGAAAGAAAGCCACAGTAACTTTTAGGGTAAGAGTCAGCCCCCTTAGAAAATGTAGCATCAACGTATCTAAAACTTGGTCATGCTTGAACAAATCACATACACTTCCACATGACAATTCATTCAGAAAAACCTGAGCAAAAATCTAGCCTATCCTCTGCCTCTCAGAACGACCCAAAGACCTGCTATTTCAAACAGCACCATCTTCCCAGGATTTGCTAAAATTCTTGATAACTATCAAACCCCTGAGATGTCCTGTTATGTGGTGATTCCATGTGAAAGCAGAGAGATGTTTAGCTCTCTGCTTGTTATCTCAAATTGTGCTGATGTCCTCTTCTAAAACTCAGACAGGCTAACAATGGAATTTTTCATTAAAATATTAGGTTACAAGAAAAATTACAAAAGGAAAGGATTTCAATCATCTTTTAACTTTCCACTGATGTTTTAACCTGATGGCCCAGGACAAAACCACATACACCGGCTATTTAAAGAAATTCATGTGTCCAAACCTTTAACCTTGTCATACACTTTTCCATTCTTTTTATCCCTAATACGCAACATATTTGTTTTAATAACCTCTGCAGTATCCAAACTATCTTCAAAGACACAAAGGACTTGTGGTGAGAGTCACGTAATAGAAGACAAGACTTCTGGTTGACATTCCTGGATCTATACATACTTTTAATTCTTTGCCTGATTTCTAAGATAACTTCCTCACACAGATTATTTTCCACTTGTTAGTGTTAATTTCTATTTCAATCCTGTCCTGCAGCCGAGGTAAACTCACCCTTGGCACAAACTGAGGTGCATTCCTGTAAGCCATTAGGATTATTGTTATTATTTGGTTGTTTTGGTTTTTTTTTTTCCCCAGCTTATCAGTTTTTGTGCTGGTACTGTTCTGGTTGCCTTCAGCAATAGACTGCTTTGGTGCCCAACTTCTATTTGCTTGAGGCCAGAGCAGTATCGGTGTTCAATGTCATACTCCATTTTGGCTCAGACAGCCTTTGAACTCATTTGAAATAAATGTGGTCTATTGCCACTGCCAATTAAGAATGCTAATCCACATGTTGTGAAAAACATGATCCGCCCTGATGGTTTAAGCCAGTAAACTAAATGTTTATTGTGAGAGGAAACGGGAGCCTGACGTTTAATGAGGATTAAACAGTGGCATGGTTTATCAAGGTAACATCTTCCCTCTGTTATTTCAGGGCTTACTAGCCAGGCTGCCAGGAGACCCTCCTAGAAGTTCTTCCACAACTCTTCTGCTTGAAGCATTCATTATTAATCACATTTTTGGTTTCACTTCCATTCTTTCTTAATCACCACCAAATGTCTCTTGTAGAGCAAGCCTCTCAGTGTACACTTCCGAACTTCACAGTACCAATATTCTTAACTCTCAAAACTTTACATGTCATGAAATGCTCCTTTCCAGTTGCACTGAGTGGTATAACCTTTTTGTAGTCGCCAACCCAGATATATTTCCTAAACATTGCTACCTCTTCATTGGTCACCTGCTCCTGTTTTGGCTTCTCTTGCTGTCATTTCACACTTGATTGCCTTCTCTGTAACGTTGTATCTTCTGCTATATTTCATTTTGCTCTGTCTACATTTTAGGATAATCATAAAGAAGCATCAGTTGCTCATTGTCCACTAAGCCTGTTTTGTACCCTGAAATGATATGCACGTTGTCCATAATCCTTGCACGTGCCTCTAACCCCTCAAGAGTGACTTACCTGACAACCTGAAGCCAATGTCATAGAAGATACGCACAAAACTGTTTCAATTATCATACCAGACAAAAGACTCCTCTGTCTTGCTCAAAATATCATTGTGCAGCTTATTGCCCTTACAAGCACATTGCAAATTTCTAAGAGCACTGCCTTTGAACTCCAATTGCCATCATTTCCTCTCACAATAAAAGCAGAAGTAGTAGTAGTACTTCTGCTTTTACATCATTGGTATAAAACCCATGCATTTGTCAATCAAAATGCTGCAACTGAACTTTGAAACTTAGCAGCATATATTTTAAGTCTTTTAATCCATTATTAGATGTTTAGATATTTAGATAATTAGATATTTAAGATAGTTGGAATTTAAGGATAGGGAATAGTATCACACTGGGTGCAAAATTTAGGTGGACAACAAACCTATTAAAATATTCAGATACCACTGGAATAGAAACAAAATATTCCCTTCCCTGAGCGTGAACGTTTCCATGTGTAATACACATGCAGAGCATTAAATCCTCCTGTATGTCCACTCCTTCTATGTAAATCCTCCTAGTATGTCCACTCTGGAAAAGAAAACTTTGAAGAGGGGCTTCACAAGCTTTTCTTGCAAAAAAAAAAAAAAAAAAAAAAAAAAGGGGAAAAAAAAAACCAATTAAAAAAAAAAAAAAAAAAAAACTTGGCCCCCTCCTCCAGAAACCTCAAAAACCCTCTGTTTACCCGAAAAGACG
>JAAGNO010029257.1:97274-124873 GCA_033439905.1 Ceryle rudis
CATGATGACAAGCACGTTTTGTGAAATCCACCCAAATGGACCCAAACAGAAAAAAAAAGCGTAAAGGAGGGCTAAGAGAGCTTTTTGAGCAAAAAAAAAAAAAAAAAAAAAAAATGGGGAAAATAAAAACCAATTAAATACATAAATAAATAAAATCTAGGCACACTCCTGCAGAACTCTCAAAGCACTTCTGTTCACCTGATCACTAGGAAGTAACCCAGGACAGTCAGGTCTGCAGAGATGTCCAATTTATGGAAGAAATAAGAACTCAGCCCCAGATAAGCCTTTAAAAAGAGGCAGCTGAAGCTTTGTGGTCATACTGCTATAGGTGAAAACTGATCTGAACTCACTCCTTTCTCTAGGTAAGGCTAGAAACAGTTACACCATGCTTTTCAGCAGCAAATGTGGCTGTGAATGCTGCCTGTATGGTGCAGAATCTTCACGAGGAGGGTATAACAGTTGCAAACCTGAAAATGCAGAAGTGTATCAAGGGGGAAAAAAGAAGTGCATTTCAATATAAATGTAGTAGTCTAAACCACGAGTAATTATTACATCCAAAATATTCTATGTTTATATTAAAAAGCAATTTTGACACTTGAGTCATTCACCGCTAATTTTCTCCTCAATAACGGCACCCAAATTTCTCTTCAAAATTACAGAATGCTTTTTATTTTACTGCTACAATAACACAGATAATAGTTATCTTAGCACAAAGATAAAGAGATTACTGAATTCTAAACCCGAGCTGGAAACAAATTTCTTACTTTAAACTGTGTCACCCTCACTCCACAGAAAGAGTGATTATAACCACTCAAGGGGGGGTGGGGGAGAGGAAAGCAAAGCCTTTCATAACTTCACCATTTTTCACAGGCAAGTATAATTATAGTTTTGCATAACCATCTAATGAGAGGAAGTCCTTTCTCGCAGTGTTAATAAAGGACCTCGCATAACATGTTAACAAAGCAACGGCACGCTATGTAGGTAATGTCATTGTGTAATTAGCATGCTCATAAGATGACTTAAGATTACAGTTTATCTGAATCTAATAACTGCCTATCAGCCACTTTACCATTCTGTCTTTTTCAATATATCTTTCCTCATGAATGGTTTGAGTATCCACCCGCTCGGTACAGAATCACAGAGGGAATAAAACAAGCCACTAAGAGAACAAGAAAAAAAACTGAGTCTGAGAGCAAGGAAATGCATAAACATTGGCACTTAAGTTTAAAAATAGCAGTTCCATGTACCTAGACATGGTTTTGGACACAGTGTCACAAATATTGGTCTCTGCTACTAATTGCCACATTCGACATGGGACAGCATTTGAGAAATGCTACAAGAAATTATACTGGCCACTTCATACGTGACACGAATGTAGCCTTTGGGTAAGTAGCGAACAGTTCTCAAAGCTGCTTAACAGACTGTTTTCACAAGAAACTACCTTCAGTTGGAACAGGCAAATTCATTACTTACCAGTGGCTGGTTTCAAGTACCGGCTGGTTCTCCTCCTCTCCTGTTCTTCTGTACCCATAGGTTCACTTTCAGAAGCAGAACAGATCTCAGCAGAATCTGACAGCACAGCTGGACTAGGATGACTTTCCCAGTTCCCAGTTCTGCAACGCAGAACTCAGAAAGCTGCAATAAATAAATAACCAAAGTTAGTACAAGAACTTGGCTTGGGACAACATAATGTTGATTCATGTATCTCCACATATAAATTCCCTTTCTATCACTTTTGCTTTATCAGATTCAAGAAAGCAATCCAAGTGAATGAAAAAGTGGAGTATGACAGATAGTGGTTAAGTTTTGGCTTGGCATATTCTTTATAACGTGTCCATTTCAAAGCTGGCAGGGAAAGAAGTCAGATTTTGGGGGATCACAAGTGTTCAAAACCCCAAGAAGTTAGCAGGAGAGGGAGGACTTTTATGAAGACAGAAATTGAGCACAAAATAAGAAATCACATATAAACCATTTCCTCTTAAAAAAAAAAAAAAAAAAAACAAAAACCAACCAAAAAAACAAACAAATAAAAACCATTAAAAAATGTAAAAATGTATCTCCCTGCTGTAGGAACTGTAAAACAAATTAAGACATTTCCAAGTATTTGCTAACCTACTTACAGGCATCATTGCTCCCTTGGGCCTTTGTAGCCTTACACCTTCCTTAACGGACTAGCTGAATAGGTAAATGGGTTATATCAGGCCAGGAAATCAATGTGTATACTGTGTTCTGAGCCACAGATGAGCTTGTCGAAGCCATTTTATTATAGCTCTAGGAGCTGTATTGATCTGACTGTTAACTACTCTGAGGTGGCGAGCAATCCGATGAAGATGCGTTCTGCTGTCCATCCAAATGCTTTCTCCCCTCAATAGTTCTAACAGAGTTAAGTGTTCGCAGATTGAATTAATTTAATGTTTGCTTAATCAAAACTGACTATGCTGGAGCCTAAATTCTATTAATTACTAAAGGAATCGCACTAATGCTGGAACATGACGTTGGGCTGGAAGGGGCTTTATTTTACTATGATAAGAGGGAATAAAGGTGAATAGGAAGAATGAGGGGATAAGTCAGGAGATATTTCATAAAAATATCTATTTTTTATTTCGCATTCTCCCAAGATAGTTCAGGATTATTGTCAGTCCGGACTATTTCCCTTCAGTGAATTATGAAGCACAGCAAGTTAACTACATGCTTGATAATGAGGGAGAAAAATGTTGTGACATCACCCAAATTTATTTCTGCAAGCATAAAAAGGTCTTCTACTGACAAGAACCAGATGCATCTTTTCTCTTGGATTTCTAATTTCTATTTAGTCCTAAGGTTTATATAGTTGATTTTCTTAAAGTCAGAAATACTTTCTAATTCACTTTCCATAAAGAAAAACAAAGCTTCCCAAGTTTTCCACCCACAACAGCAATGGCCTACAAGTACAAGCAGCACTGTCTGACACAAATATATCAAAAAGATTTTCAACAATATTATCCAAATGTCTGCCAATGTATGTGCTGGATTCAGAAGGCTCATGGAACATTGACCAGGGAAGCAAAGAGAAGGTTTTCAGGTAACTTTTCCCTGGGAAAAGCTCAAAACACAAGGATAAGCACAAAGTGTGTTCACTTGATCAGGTGTGCATTCCAAAATCCATCACAACTTGTATTTTGTAGAGGGTAAATCTCCAGTGTGTGTGTGTGGGGAGGGGGGGGATTAATGATTTCTCTTAGTTTTCTTTTTCCAAAAGAGGTTATTTCATACAGCACTTTCGGACGCTGCATATTCTTAAGTTAATTTTGGTGCTAAATTCTCAGTCTTCGTTTGCAAAACCAGGTGCATTCCCTCCCCAGTTTTTAGGTTTTTTTCAAAAGATGAAAGAATAAGTTTTGTATGGAAGCAAAATGATGTTGATTTGATTAATATAGCCGTATGCTTACAAAGCAGACACTGAGTGTTAAATAACAAACAGTAGCCAACTGCACAGATTAGCTACATATGAAACATATGTCCTGGAACAATGATTTTATTTCAAACATAAGAACAGTCTGTGCTCTTTTCTCACACACCAATTTAGCATTTCAGTTAGACTATAAAATATGTTTCTGATAACCACCCTCATTATGTGAGCAGTTTAGATTTCTCTCTCACAGGTACACAGACCACAGCAAAACAATTGTAAGAAAAACCTCCTCTGTCTGCCTCTTATGGTCTTCATTATTATTATTTTAAGTCAACATCAGTCTTCACTTCAAGAGTTTCCAAGCTACGTTTTAATCTAGGCAGAGAAGCTTCCTGCAATCATACTAATCCAATTAACTGATTCCATGAATAAATAAGAAATATTACTCCAAGAAACACTGTTCAGTAAGTAAGTATGAAGACTGAGTCAAACTCTCTTTGTTACACACCCAGAGCCTACAGTGAGTCTTCAGGTGTGAGGAAAAAAAACTGGTATCATGAGAATTAAGCCATTTCAACCAATACAACATCTTAAGGGTGTGGGGAGTAGGGGGGGGTGGTGGTGTTAAAAAAGTCACAGAGTGTATCCTATGAATTTAGAAACTGGGGTTTCTCCTTCTGTTAAAATTCTTTGAGATGACACTGGGAAGAGTTTTGCTGAGAAGTTTTGGCATAGTTGTTACTACTGCATTTTACAGGAATTGAACGATGAATTCAAAATATATAGATGCTAAACACTGGGTAAAACATCCCAAGAGCTAACTGTATTCATACGTAAACAAAAGATAAAGGGATTCCATTTTAAGCCTTCTTTTAAAAAGATGCTTCTGGAATTACTGAAATCATTATTACAGTTTGTGAAGCAGAAAAAAATTAACGCATAGCCACAAACTATTAAAACAAAACCAAAAGAACAAGCAAATATATAAAATAACCCTCCCAAAAACCCCACCAAACAAACAATCAACCTGCAAAGTAAGACTGGACCATCCAAGAACAACTGGGAGCATTAATTTCCTGGAGGTTTCTCTTCCATCTTGTCGAAAGTTCTAGTGTATATATATATATATATATACACACACCATCATTTCTTCCCTTCGTGTTTTGCCTGTTACTAGGACTGCTAATATGGACAGTAAGCTGGTCCTTCAGGAGCAGGATCCTTTTCAACTTACAAACTATTATCTTATCAAATGTCATAAATGAGGGAGAGGAAAAGCAAGCAAACCCTGTGGATGCTACAGGAAAGATAAGTGATGACTGAAAGATCTAAAAATGATATATTCGGGGGCTACAGTAAGCATTCATACTGTAGCTAACTTCCAGCTCATATTTATTTAATGCAAGTCAAAATTCCCATTTTACTTCTCAGATAAGAATATTCCTTTTGCTAAATGATCATTTTCCTTTGAAGTGTAATGTTTGAAATCTGCATTTCATGTCAGAGGTGGCTGATCTACACAGGGAGCAGTGATACCCAGTGTAATGAAATTTTGTTTTTACAAGCCGTACCTTTGCGCTGCACCAAGATTGTTCTGGGTTAAACCACCAATAAAATGAAAAAATTCTCATTACAGTTGATTCAAAGATGTCAAAAAGCATTTTACTTTAATCAAAGTACCCTACCCTCCACTTTTCAGACATTTCTAAAGCATAAATTATATCTTACCTTCCAGAAAGAAACAAAACTGGCTGCTTTAAACTGTAATTGTTGCAAATTGCAGCATTGACATCTCCGAATTAAAATTGCAGGAGAATTCATATTTGGGTTGTTTTAACACTATCTACAGTCATTTGACATCTTATGGGATCAGAATAATTTTAAGATGAATATAAGATTCTTCCCCATGTATTTCATTAGTGAGGATCATCTGGATAAAAACAGAGCTCCATTTTTGAAGTCCACTGACTTGCCAGAGAGAACTGTTCAGAGTTCAGTGTTTGTGGTATAACAAGCTATGAATGACAGTGTTCTCCCCTGTTTCCCAAGAGTACAGCTTTGTCATCTACCACTGTGATCCCAACAAAGAAAAATCCAGATGTCTGCAAATTAAAGGAGAGCCGGATGACATTCCGCTGTTAATGCTCAGCATACATAAATCATTGTAATAAGAGAAGATTGTTATATTAACCTTTGTCACACAATTTTCTTTCTCCCTGCAAGAAATAGGGGGAAAAAAACAACAAATTAGGTGGCAAAATAATTCTGTTTTAAAGCAGAACGGTGTAGAGAACTTTTATCCCCTTGCCAGCCACATGATTCCCACTTAGCTGGAATTTTATATGTGCCCCATAAGAAGTTAATAGTATGCACACATACTTCGCTTCCGTTGGTATTTTGCTAGAAAGACAGAAAACATCTTTCCAAATAAATCATCATTTTAGAGGACTAGAAACTGGAAGACAGGAAACCATGAAATTTAACCTTTGCCCTACCAAAACTCAATCTTACAGTTCTTGAAATGCTTTAGCTCCCTCAGTGGGGGAAAATGGGATGTTAAAAACTCCTGTGTCTCAAGAAAGAATAGACACTCTCTGTGGCTACTCACAACCTCAGTTGCACAAATGTGAGAATACTGTCCCAGAAGGGAACTAGTAGGATTGGGACCTCGACCTCAATGGGACGTCAGTAAAGAGTCAATGCATTTCTGAACAGACCTGATAGTACTTTAGGTCTCTGGTGTATGCAGACTATAGGCAGAGTCTATAAGATTAAGGCTGAAAATTTACCTTCCTACCAAAGACCTCCCATGCTTCCAAAGCAACTTTTCAAAATAAGTTTCAATTCTAATAATAAATAAATAAATAAATAGGTGCTCAAATTAGCTGCCTTACAAACTGTCATTTGAAATGTCATCCCGCACTGGCTCCTGCTGTTGTTCTACATGCGAATGGGTCTTGTGTACACGTTACATCTGCCCAATTTCTCACTAGATACACACTCGCACGTATATACATTTATGTATATAGAGGGGAGACAGGGAACATACAAGAGACAGATTGTTGCGTTGCAAGTTTCATCACTATCTCATCAACTTGTTTTTTCAGGAACGTAATACAGCTGCGTTGGGTGAATAAAAAGGGTTGAGGATTGAGCTTTCAGAGCTTGAAAAATGACATTCACACTAAAATGGCTTCAAAGGAGGACCCGGGTGGGTTTTGACCATTTCTGCAGTAGACAAGTGGACCTTGGAAGACCTACGTGCAACCAACCAGAGAAGCGTCATAATTTGGAGTTATTTTTTGCAACATTTTGGTCCATTCGTATTTCACATCATAAAAGTACTTTTAAGAGGAAATAAATATTAAAAAAGCCATATAATCTCATCATCACAACATAGTACTAGATAGGTAAAACTAATGTTATTATCAACAACAACCTAATCAAACTGTATCCTAGTGAGTATTCCCTGGTTTGGTTCATCTTAATCCCAAAGATTAAGTATTTTCTTTTACTATTTCAACTGCATATCAACCTTGCATTTTCATCCCTCAGTCACTTTAGGAGTGTCCTAGTAGATACCAACATGCAGATATAAGTAAGCTTATTAAAAATATACTGTCTCATATTTTAATTTGATTTTAAAACACTTCAATTTCTAGAGGTAGTGAACGGTAAGTGGAAAAAAATATACTGATTCTTTTGAACTGACCAGACTTCTTTTGGTCAAATTATTATCAGAAGAGAAGGGAAGCTTAAACAATTTTTTCTTTCGTCTAAACTAAATGTTACTAACAAGATGAGCTAAGATCAGGTCAAAATTTATGTTATCGTTCCAAAGACTTTAATAAAATGCTAAGATTTTATGGAAGATTTTTTCAAACATGCTGAATTCTATTGAGAATATGTCAAGCTTCAAAATACTTACTAATGTGGCGTGGCAAGCTATAATAAACAGCAAGCCTCCCTGAGCTGTAGCAGAGTATTTCAAATGGTAAATGGATTCAAGCCTGGCACCCGACCAGTTGATAGCTAAAAGAATGGAAAAGGCACCTTGGAAAAAACCTCTTTGAACTTTTCCCAGCAGAAACATCCAGGAATCTTAGTATAATTTTAAAAAACTATAGACACACATTTGCCAGTTTCAGTGTTTGCAAACAAGGTGCACATTCACAAGCAAATATGGGCTTTAACACTAGCAAGTGCTACTGGGATGCCACACAAATTCCACTGCAGAGTGGATGCTGCAAGTATTATGAGCATTGGATGCTAAAAGCATTATGAGCATTCCCTGCAGCAAAGGTGGAAGACTGCTGAATATTACTGAAGCAGTATTTCTGCTGTATTTCTTATATCAAAGCCCCCAACTCCTACAGTATGTGACCAACTACAAATGCAAAACGCTCCCCCTAAAGTCAGAGTTCACATCCTTAAAGATACACAACTGTCTGAGCAGTTACTGCATCCGAAGTCTATAAAAATCAGCATCTTTATATCATAATTACAACAAGCCACTTAAACCCACTTCATTCTCTTTCAGATTGTTAGGAATTCTTTGCTGTGTAAATTCAATGACAATTACTTCAAGAAAGTCAAGGTATATGTTTGAGATCCCACTTAACACCAGGAAGTATGGATTTTACAAAAACAGCATAAATCAGGAGTTGAGACTAACGTTTCTTGAGGGGTACTTTCCATATGGATGGTAACTTGATAGGCAACTGCAGTACAAGAGGAGTCGGTGTCGGTGTCTAAGCTTCCAATTCTGGCTTTCACTTTATATAAAGATAAATATAAACACATGGGATATATCTGCTAAAATATACTGGACTTATCCTTTCTTCTTACTGCCTCTGTGTTACAGAAGCAGTATGTTTTTATGCATCTCTTTCTTCCCGAAATAAAGTTATTTCTTTACAGTATAAGTCGCAGGAACTTTTTTCCACAATCTACTTTGAAGGAAGCATAATGTACTACTTTTTTTTCTTGAAAATGGAATTTTAAGGAAAAAACAAGAAAGAAAACATCAAAAAATAGATTCTTCTCACATGATCCTCCTATATTCCAACTCCTTGCTGCAGTCAGAAATGGCCTTCAAGGTGGGCCTGCCTCTGGAGGCAGAAGGGGAAACAGTAGCTGTGCAGCAATTCTATGTGAACAGGCTTGCTCAACACCACAGAAAAAAATGAGCCTGTCACCAACTGTCATTGATGTCACACCCAATGAGTTTTGCTTTCCATATTATAATGGTGGTAAGCATCAAATTAGGGTTTACTAAAAGCACTAGATGTTTTCCCTTTTCTTTCTTTCTTACTTCTGCAGACTTGCACGCAAAAATCTAAGCACTTATGTTCACCCGACTGCAGAATGCCTCAGAATTATCAGGGATACATTTACTTACCTGTGACTGGTTTGGCACACCATTATATTTCAGCATTTAAGCAATATTTACCTACAAAATCCCATTTGTCTTAACCAGAACAAAAAGCAGACCTTGAATTCTGAGCCTAGAGTCATCAAAAGCCTTCCTAACTTTGAGGTTCACAACATTCAGCCCACGGGTTCATCTGCTTTCCTGCAAGTTGAGGAATAAAACAGGACTTCAGTCAAGGAATAATAATGAATCTCAGTAAAAACCAAACCAAAATCAATAATAAAAATAATACTAAAAATATTAATAATAATAATAAACATACTAAACATAATACTAAAAAAATATGCAAAACTAAACAAAAAACTCCAAACAACAAAAAACCAACAACAATAAAAAAACCCCAAACAGATATTCAGCTAAGAACTAGGGTGCTCTGCTATCCTTTCTTTATTGCTCTGGTTAGAAATAATTGCCAAGATGTTTTGCAATTTGCAGTTGTATGATTTCACAGTTCCCATTCTTGCTAACTCAGAGAAGCTCCTCAGCTATGTTCTCAGCCCCACACACAAGTTCAGTTGATGTCCTGAACTTAAGTTTGCAAAAGATTGGTTTTCTAAAACTGCAGACAAAAAATAATACCACTCATGAGATGAAAACAGCCTTTGCAACCCTTACTATCAAATGGTTTTTGGTTTTTTTTGGTTTTTTGGTTTTTTTATTTGTATCATTTTCAGCACTGCAATTGCTCCAAAAATAAAACGTTTCAGTTCTAAAGGCACCTGACTCTAGCTAGAAATACTCTTCCTGGAGTATACAATATAGCCTAGAAGCATAATTGATTGGGTTTAAATGCTATTTTTCTTGTCTGTCACTGCATTGCGTATCACTTCTTTGGAATAGTGTTGCAAATAATTAAGATGAGTAAGAAAGGAATTTTTGATGATTCAGAAGGGAAAAAAAAAAGAAGAAAAAATTTAAAAGAAAAAAAAAATCACAACCAACCAACACAAAAACCCCCAAACAACCAACACAAAAACCCCCAAACAAACAAAACCAAACCAAAAAAATGGGAGGGGAGGAAGGGAAGAGAGGGGAAAGACTACAGGAACATAACCAAAACATCAGGCTCCATTACACTTGACTGTGGTCATGCTTCTCAGTGCCTTCAAGTTCACTACAAGGCAGAGAGAGACCAGAGGAAGCCAACAGAAATGCAGCTGGTGGCATTAATTCTAATTAATAATGACAATATTAATTCTATTAATTCTAAATAATAATAATATTCATTCTATTCATTCCAAATAATATTCATTCTGCATAATAATTCTATTCATTCTGTTAATTCTAAATGATAACAATTCTACTCATCCTGAATAGTAACAATTCTATTCATTCTGAATAATAATATTAATTCTAAATAATAACAACAGATCTGATCCTACCATTTTAGCCTAGTCATTCAAAACTTCCCGTTGTTCTACCCATTTCCAGTTTGCAGAGTTCTACACAATCCCCTATGTGAGTGGTAAAGGAGCACTACCCTCCCATAATTTACTGTGGAATTGCCATTAAAAATAAAAAGCTTTTTTTTTTTTTTCTGTGCTGCATATTAATTTCTAGGAGCAAGTCAAGAGTATCAGCTGTCCATTTCAGATATTTTAGCCTAGTTTACAGTTCGATTCGCAAAACTCTATCTTTTCAATATCCCAACTGTGTATATACTGTACTCTGAGGAGCTTTCACAGGGAATGTTTATTAGTCACTTTGATCTAATTCATCACAAAAGAAACCATCTTAAAGTACATAATGTTCTTTTAAGTGACACATGTTGAAGCTGTTAAGGTACTTTTAACCCATGCTTTCAAGCATCTTAACCTGTCTAAAGCTTAATTAAAAGAATACTGTCAATATCAACGTCAAAGTAACTTGTCACCCTGTGAACGAGAGCCCCAGTCGATGGCTCAAGCAGGGCCAAACTTTCGAAGGGCTCTTTCACTTTATAAATCAACTAGCAGCTTAGAATATCCTGGCAGCACCTTCAAGGAACGAATCAAACTTGACAGGAAAAGAGGGGATAACAATCAAAGCTTGACTGAATACAGGTGTTGGAGTTTACAGAGGAACCACAAATGCCTGGATCTTTGACAGCTGTTGATGTTATCAGTTATGTGCAGCTATTATTGGCTCCGGTCTTCGGGGCTGTAAGGCCTTTCCCTTAGCAACATCTCTGTGGCTGATAACATTTGGCTGAACTTTCAGATCTTAACCTCCCTTCTGACTTTTTGCAGTCAAACCCGCCTAAACTGATCAGAGGAAGAGACACGCAGTGGGAAGACAAGTAAAATATTATTGACTGGACTGTTTCATGTCTATTAGGAAGAAAGAGCAAGGGAGGGGAGAGCTTGCCAACTTGACAGGCTTCAAGATAATCAGGGAAGGAATCAAGGCAAAAGAGTAACCCTTAGAACTAAGTAAGAAAGCGATGGCTTCAGCGAGGTCATTGTTCTGCACAAGGAACAAACACAGGGTGATGTTTTATTAGGCTCCAATCTGAGTTTCCCCATTTTAGCACGTGCATTTTTTTAGTGCTGCCACTGAAGAGACCTAGAGCAATTTTATGGCACACGATGCAATATTATCCCTACTTAAGTCTTCAGCTTTACTTAAAGCACTTAAATTTACTTAAGCACATAAACTGTTGAGATTCACAGCTGCTCAAACTGCTCCCGAGCATCGTCAGAAGACTCACATTTTTAAACAGTTTTATAATCCCGCACTTGTTAACAGTGTTTTCCTGGGCAAACTTTCCCCCCCTTCCACTCACATTAAGCCATAAAAGTTCATAAACAGGCTCATGCTACTTACTGAAGTTCCAGTACTTTATCATTATACTTTATTATACCTTATTATTAGACTTTATTATTATTATTCCAGTGCTATTATTATTACTATTACTAGTAAACTATTCCACTGGTAGTGGCAATTTTTCTAAGGCAGTCCACACACTCTGTATCCCTTTTAGACCTACACTCATTATCCCAAATTCTCTGTGTTCCTCTACAGTAAAGGCCAGGAAGTTCTCTATACATCTACACATGTTGCAAACCATCAAAAAGCACTCCAATAACTCCATCACCTGAAAATCAATCAAATCCTAGGACAATGAATTAGCAACCTAACAGACTGGGTTCTCAGATCTCTTCGGGGGATGAAAAAGCAACCCCAGAAACTTGCACAGTGTCACAAGAAATCGCGTTTTGGACCCGTTAGTCCAAATGATCTCATTCATCAGTTGAGCAGCACTTGGGTATTATTACTATCGAGTAGGAGTACATCATATGTAGTCTTTACAATGCCCTAATTTCTAAATTATATGTGGATACAACTTCATGACAGATTTTTGTTTTATTCCCCAGGATTTTCACAGTAAGTCTTCCTTGATAAGTAACCCAGCCTCTACACCATAAAAAATTTGATCTTTAATTGTGCAAATGGGCACTTTCTGCCAAGTAACACTGTATATCCCACAGGAAAACCTGCTGACCATAATATACCTTCCTGCCAAGCTGTATGACACGTCAGAAAGCACACGTAAAATATATATATGACACTAGCAATACTATTTAAACAATAATAAGGAAAAGACACAAGTGAAAAAGATATTGAAAAAAAAAAGGAGACTTAAGAATCATGCTGTCTGACTCTTGGTATTTTCAAAAATAAAATCCTTTTGAATCGTGGCTTTAAAAACCAAATGGTGTTAAGCAGAATTTCATTTCAAAGTACAAACTCAGAGGTGTAGACTCTGCAGCTATAGATCTGCCCAGCTACACAGAAATTACCAGATGTACTCTGATCTCTATTAGAATACCAGCATTACACTTATTCTATGAATAAAATCAAGACGTAATAAGTCCAGTTTACCTTTGTAAAGTCAGTTAAGAATTTATGTATTATTGCAGTTTAAGTTTATAATTCTATTTTTAAAACTCGTGTTCAGCCATAAAGATGTCACCATTTTAACCATCAAGAAAAGGTCACATCGGCATTCAGGATACAACTTAACTACTCTTCTTCATGCTTTGACTCTGAATCTTTGCATCTGCACTTACTTAGAGGTAACTGCTAGAATCACAATCATATATTTAAATGAGTCACTATGAGAAAATTAGAATGTTTTGGAAGAAAATTAGAATGCAATGTTTCAAGAATTCCTCATATCCTTAGACTTCTTTTATATATATATTTTTTACTTATATTGCTAAGACTGAGAAAGAATACACTCTCAGGAAGCCATTCAGGGTGGTACACATATTTATAAATGCCATAAGCAGTCAAGCAGAAAGAAAATATGGGATGGGTGACCAACTACACAAATGAATTATTAAATTGTGAATACCAGACACAAAGTCCCAAATAATCCACACATTCAAAGGTTCCTGATGATACCCAGATCGATGTTATTTAATGCAAACAGCCCATACAGTCACAAGTTCTTCACTAAAAAATCAAAGAAAAAAAGATTGTTCTTACATATCTCTCTATATGTATCTCAGAATACATTCTATCTTAATGAGATACATCTTACAACACTCATAGAAAAATATCTTACAGTATTCATAGAAAAAATATAAAAGGATGGTAAAGCCAAGAAATTTCTTTTATACAGTATCATAAATCAGTCATAATTCCTCCTTCTTTGTAGCACAGGGATTGAGAGAGAAGTCTTAACCCATTTTTCTTCCTTTTCTAGCTTCTGGACTTTCCAATTCACACACCACATGCAATAGCCTTTTATAGGTCATCCACCAGTAGCACAATGCAGTGTACTGCCTGCCCCCAAATCCAGTCTGCATCATGACCTCACAGCAGCACCTTTTCCAGCACTTAAAGAGATTTGGAACAGAGTCCAAGGACTGTAGCAGGAGACTGTAGTAGAGGATGCTTATGTCAAAAAATTAAAGATACATGGTAGAGTGCTGAATCACTATTTTTCCTCGTTAATTTTGGTGCCTTCATTTTAGTGTTTGAAGACCTTAGCATTACAGTTAAGCAGTTAATTCAACTAAGAATGGTAGAATTTGGGAAAAAAGGGGGTTTATCTCAAGAAACAGGAGTTATAACATTTATGGTCCACAAGAAATTATGGAACTATACTCTTAGTCTTATGTTATCATTATGATAAAGTTATAAGAAAATAACATTACCTAATGCTTTACCTTTATTAGCTGATACCTAATAGACATCAATATATCTTGAAGTACATGTTTTTTATCAAGTCTTTAAAGGATAAATATCAATGAAAAAAATAAAGAATTCATTTAGGTTGGCACTGTGATGTTATGATGCACATGCGCTTCTTGTTACTTGGGAAAAATAATCTACTTTTATGTGAGTACCGTAAAATTTATGACGTCCCATTTCCCAACATACTTTGGTATTGCTGATTTTTATATGAGGGTGATGTGATCACTGGAACAGCTTGCCCAGAGAGGTGGTGGAGGCCCCAACCTCTGGAGTCATTCAAGGCCTGGCTTGATGAGGCTCTGAGCAGACTGACCTAGCTGGAGATGTCCCTGCTTATTGCAGGGGGGTTGAACTAGAAGACCTTTAGAGATCCCTTCCAACTCAATACATTCTATGATTCTATTTTTGGATTATGAATTTTTTCTTTCACATCTTAATAAAGGACTTGCAAATGACCTGAATATCTAAAATGCCTAAAGAAAACCAGGTTTCCGAGGTAGAGATGTGCATAGCTGTCCTTGGTTTCACCTCTATTGTTTTTTTTTCTCCACAGACTTTCTAAAAACAACTCTGCTCTTTCTGAATGCTCTCAGTCCAACCCCACCAGTGTTACTGACTGATCACCAGCCAGCTTGTTTGCACCTCCAAATTCTTTTGACCATATTTTAAATTTCTTTCCTTAAAATTCAGTGTAACCCGAGTCACATTCCATATATAGACAATTACCCCAGCCTAAATTACACCAGATAAATTAGAATTTTATAAGAGGATTCTAGTTATAACCTTAACGGCAGCGAGGCTATCCTCTCTTCTTAGTACTTTTATCCTTAAGTCAGCAGCATTTAGGACAGCACTTCTGCTTAGAGCTCATTTGTACAATGCAACATCGTTATGAAAGCCTTTTATCCTCAATCATTCAACCAATCCAAACGTGGAGAACCATCTTCAAGAAACAAGCACTAATAAATCTCTTTCATTTCCTTTTAATTTTAGGCAGATAAATGTTACACATCCCAAGTTGGAGGCTCTCTGGACATGAAATCATAGAGTAATGACTCAAAATTTAACCCTACGGTAGCTAACTCACAGGCTTCCTTTTGCATTCATGTGTTGCTTTTAAAAGCTCATGATCTAAAAAGTAAAATAATCAGTGTAATTGCTGACACGAGGGGCTTGTAAAATTTAACAGAATTCATTTCAGGCTCTTCTGCGACACATTGGAAGGGTCTGTCCTCTGACACAAGATCATCTTCCTAGGCATAATTTGCAAAAATCAATGATAAGGTCTGTGATGCTACATTAGTACGGGAAGGATCTTGACTATTGCAGGATGAGAATATCTCTTAAATAAGGAAGATCCTAGTGTAATATCAACAGTAATATCCTTAAGCAATTGGGTCTTTGACCAAGAGAACTTCAGGAGACAGAGTCACAAAAGAGAACGTAACTACTGAAGACATGATGCACAGTTCAAAGACACATGTTCCATCCTGTCTCAGAAAATAGGAATCATAGAATTATTATGGTTGGAAAGGACCTCTAGGATCATCAAGTCCAACCTTCATCCCAACATCTCCCTAAGCACTAGACCATAGCCTCAAGCGCTACATCTACACGTTTTATCGTGCAGCAGCAGTACCACGGCAATCCTAGAATAATACAACTTCTCAGTGGAAAAAGAACAAAGACTGTATTTTTACAAACTACTTGATTTTTATGTTGCATTTTCACCCCAGATGATGATGGATAAGGTTAAACAATGGAGGAGGGTGGTATAGAAATCTCAATTTTCTGATACTGTTTCACTCAATTTACTTTTTTCTAACTAAAACCAGCTGAAAGTTACAATTAAATCTGCCACCTTCTCACACTTTTCAAACTTAAACATTCCACCATTTTACACAGATAACTGAAACACCTTTTTTGTTTCCTTACAGAAGGTAAGGTGACAAGCTATTGGTGCTGCCTTTGATGGTGTCTGTGATAGTAGACTAATCTCTACCATCAGTTAAAGTGATTGCCATTAAAATCTTTATAAGCAATTAGTATTACTGCTTGAGTTCCAGTATTCTCTCTCCTGACTGCAAAAAGCAGGGAAAGCCAGCAGTCTAGTGAATGCTGTTGGCTTTAAGTGGAATATCAATTTCAGAAAAGGTAAACGCTGCAATGGCAAAACACCGTACACACCAGCATCACCAAGCTAATGGACAGGAAATCTCTAAGAGACAAAAAAAAATTGGCCTATTGTATTTTAAAGGGGAATTTTCTTCCTCCACGCAATTATTCATTCTACTTCTACAACAGACATTTTCTCCATTCATTTTTTTCCACACGTCATGAAAGCTTGCATTGAATTCCCAAAGCTGTGGTCATCAAATGTATGCAAAACAAAGCCCAAGAAATTCACCTTGCTCCACGTAAGAACTAGGTCATATGATTTTAAAACTTTTTGTACTGCAGGTGCGGTTCTCCTGCACATGTGCAAAGGTGCTAAATATTTCTCATTCTTAATACAGGAAAAAATTACATCAGGCCCAAAGGGATGGTTCTCCATTATATGGATTTAAAAACTCCTCTAGTGACATCATTGTAAGGTATTGGCATGTTATTTAAAGGTAGCTTGGGGGAGTTTGTCAAAAATAGAAATTTCTTGCAATTTCACCTTCCTTAAAGGAGGAGTTTCCTCTTTTTAAACATTCAATCCCCTCTGGAAGACATGTACACACCCCCACAAGGATGCACCTTGTAGTTATTCCTAATTTTAAAATTTCAGATGGTATTGTGACATCGCACAGTATAATGGGAGAAATTAAGTATACAGTTCTCCACTGAATTTACACAGAAAGCCAAGCTAGAGAATGTAGTGCTTGAGTGACAGAAAATAGGGCTCTTAGGATCTATTGCTTTATTCATATGCACGCATGGACATTCAAGTGCAAACTGTGACCTCTTAAGTGCATTGAAAGCCTTCCCTCTGTGGTCTTCATGAATGCCAAAGTTCAGGTCACTTGACTGTAACTGTACTTCAAAAGGAAATTCCATCTATAACTTTTTTCCTGTAATTGATAACAAAGAATCTGGATTTACAACAGGCTGCTTTTTATCCGGAAAAGCACATTACTTATTCTTTAAAGCTACAGTAGATGCTTATTCTAAAATAACTTTCAATACTCTTCTGGCCCTCCAACTTTATTCATGCTTATGTAGATCTTAACGGAGTTATGCAATCATCTGGATAACATCACCCTCCGGATAGTAACGAGGTCCTCTCTAACCCTTTAGCTGCTATAAAGTATGCAGAAGTTAAATGCACAGATGAAAAAAAATTTGTCTCAATTTTATACTTCTTCAAAATGGTAATTTTGTACTTAAAATGTACAAGATGGATGTTCAGAAATATAGGCTGAAAGCCTAAATTATACTTGGTCATAATTTATGTAGTACAGTCCCAAAGAGATACAAAAAAGGCAGAGCATAATTTATCTTTTGGAATCAGAGATAGCTTTACTAAAACTCCCATTTATTCTATCCCCTATAGTCTTAACCAGCCTTTGTCCTTAGGGCGCATTCTATTTAAGCTTTCCATATTGCTGTTTGATCACATATTGTAGCCTATAATTTCTCTATCATCTGAAGCAAACTCAGCTCACAAAAATTATGATCTCCACGATAGCAAACACTGCATTTCTAAGATAGAAAGTATTTATAGAATCTAAAATTATTTGCATGTAAAATGTCTATCGGGGAACATAGACTTGAATTTTGAGCTTAGTACTATTAGAACATAAGTTATCCAATACTTTGGCAGTGGCTTCACTGTAAAGAAGCTGGATAGAGAGATAGGATGTGATGAATACAGTGAGCACAGCTCTCTCTACAGAAATTTCATGCCATCTCACAGAAGTCAATGGGATTATTATATTATTACTCCCCAATGGTGGAAAAATAAAATACCAGTCACCTGCTGGTAGGCTGCTGCCAATAGCTGTCTGACACTTAGTGAAGGTAGTGCTGTTAGCAACACAGGACACTGAGAAAAGGAAAGGGAGGTTAGCGAAGGAACACCATTTAGAGTCAGGTTTATAGGTGCACTGGAAAAAATACGACTGCAGCTTTTCTTGCATGTTTAAGAATTACAGGATTGTTTACAGCTGGTTTCTGAGCATAAAATCCTATGTCTACGGAAGATTCCACCAGAGTGAAAAATGCACAATAAGCCAACAGTTCATGGGAACGAGATGTGGATTTCAAGGCTTGCCACACATACAGGCGTATCAAAACCCATTAATGCCACAGAAAGAGTTCTGTACAGTAGCTTCTTCTTACGGCTAATTACTTTAAACTGAAAAATTCACAGAATTCACAGAATTATCGAGGCTGGAAAGGACCTCTGAAATCAAGTCCAGCCTATGTCCCACCACCACCACATTGGCTAGACCATGTGCAAAGTAATTCACTGCGAAGTAATTTAGCTGTAATCAGAATTACAAATCTGAAGCCTGGAACAGATAACATTACCTTGTGAATCGTCTGTTTCATTTCAAACTGTGTTACACACAAGGCCATCCGTTTCTATACATTCATACCTGTATAGAAAAGGTAAATGCCACATTGGTGTGATAGTTTAACAATTATGTCTGCCACTGAAATATTGAAGCCCATGGTGTGCGCGTCTGGCGTTTCTGACATAATCAATAATGAACAAATACATAGAATCATAGAATCATTTCAGCTGGAAGAGACCTTCAAGATCATCAAATCCAACCTTATTCCTAGCCCTATCAAAACCACTAAACCATGTCCCTAAGCACAACTTCTACCCAGCTCTTAAACACCTCCAAAGATGGTGACTCCACCACCACCTCCCTGGGCAGGCAACCCTTTCAGTAAAGAACTTGTTCCTAATATCCAGCCTGAACCTCCCCTGGTTCAACTTCAGGCCATTCCCTCTTGTTCTATCGCTTGTCACCAGGGAGAACAGCCCAACTCCTGCCTCGCTACAACCACCCTTCGAGTAGCTGTACAGAGCAATAAGGTCTCCCCTCAGCCTTCTTTTCTCAAGGCTAAACAGCCCCAGATCCCTCAGCCTTTCCTCATAAGAGACGTGCTCCAAACCCTTCCCTAGATGGATAGTTGCCTCTGTACCCTCTCCAGCACCTCAGTGTCCTTCTGGTAGAGAGGGACCCAAAACTGGACACAGTGTTCGAGGAGCAGCCTCACCAAAGCAAAGTACAGAGGAATGATCCCCTCCCTGCTCCTGCTGACCACACTATTCCTGACACAGGCCACGATGCCGCTGGCCTTCTTGGCCACCTGAGCACACTGCTGGCTCATGTTCAGCCTGCTGTCAGTCAACACCCCCAGGTCCTTCTCTGCCTGGCAGCTCTCCAGCCACCCCTCCCCAAACCTGGAGTGCTGCTGAGGGTTGTTGCAGCCAAAGTGCAGAACCCAGCATTTGGCCTTATCAAAACTCATGGAATTGGCCTTGGCCCAGTGATCCAGCCTATCTAGATCCCTCAGTAGAGCTTCCCTAGCCTCAAGAAGATCAACACTTCCACCCAGCTTGGTGTCATCTGCAAGCTCTCTAAGCATGCACTCCATCCCCTTATTCCAAACGTTGATGAAGATGTTACACAGGAGCGGCCCCAGTACTGAGCCCTGGGGGGCAACACGCGTGACTGCCCACCAAATGGCTTTAACTCCATGGACCACAAGTCTTTGAACTTGTCCATCTAACCAGTTTTCCACCCAGGAAAAAAACTAAACCAATCAACCAAACAAAAAAGAACTAATCCAAAGAGTTGTGGTCCATGGAGTTAAATCCAGTTGGCGGCCAGTCACGCGTGGTGCCCCTCAGGGCTCAGTACTGGTGCCGCTCCTGTGTAACATCTTCATCAAATGCGGAATCTAAATTCTGTTGAAGATATTAATTCCTTTTTGAAAAAGATATGTTTTAGGTTTGAGTAATTTTCTCTTTTTATGGCAATAATCTAGCAACAGAAAAAGAGGCCCAGGTTGGGACAGTTGGTCTTAGAGGGAAGACCTATAACGGAGTGCAGCCATTTTTCAGAGAATGAAAATGTATTTGCAAAGTGGTTTCGAATTTTCAGGGAGCACCCATCGTGCTGGGGACCTCAGCACCAGGCTGCCCTTAGGATTAGAGTTCAAAGGGCCACAAAGCCTCCAGCTCCACAGGCACTGGGGCTGCAAAAGCCCTGCCAAAGAGAGCACGGCACCGCCCCAGTGTTGCTCCCTCCATACCTTCCTTTCTCATCGCTGTACCAGCAACCTGTGAGCTCTGTCTCGGATGTCTGCTTCAAGAGATTTTTCATTTAGAAGTTCTCTTGTGAAAACTCTCCTTTAGCATTGAAGACTCCAGCCAAAGGCCAGCTGCCAAAGCATTTCACATTTCCAGAGCGGAGAGAAGTAAATGTTGATGAGGAAGCTTCTGAAACATTGAAAAGGTCCCTATGCCAATCCACCTAGAAGACTGAAAGTTCTAAAAGCTTCTATTGAGAATATTCAGAATACTGAGAGAAATCAGATAGCAAGATGAGAGACAAAGCATTGCAAAGCTGTGAGTACAGATGTCCTGCAAACAGCACAATTTTCCTGAAGGGACATTACAGAGTGCAAAGCCAGGTAACATATGAACGCTTGGTAACTCACTGACACATAGCAAACAGAAACCACTTCACTGAAGCCAGCATAAAAATATAAAAAAATAAGATAATATAAAATAATCCAAGGAAGTCAGAGAGCAGCACTGAACAATAACATGTTTGGTAAACCATGCGCAGCAGCTAATTGGCGGGATGATAACTGGGGCCCTACCTCGCCCCTCGTGTCTTACTGAATAGAATGAAGCAAAATGTTACAAATATGAAACCGGTCCCAAATAGCAGTGAAAATTCATTGGAAAGAGGTTCTCTCAAAGAACGTTTACCTGCTCAGTATTGTGCTCCCTTGACAAAGTGGCATAAGAAATATAAGTAGGGAAGACTGCAGATTACATTGTCCAAAACCTAATTTTATTGACTTAAACACTTTTTTTATTTTCAGATTTAAAACCTATTTTCTAAACATCCCATGGAATTAGCTTCTTTTGCCTCAAGAAACAATACAAATAAATCAATGAGTATGCTATGCCCACCCTTAAGACCTTCTACTGCTTATTCATTTTAATCAAATTTCCCATATTCTTTGACTTTCTATCCTTCATTGCCTTGAGCTATGCATTGCAGCTACTGATGACATACAAATGTTAATTTTGTTCAAATTCAAACACAATACAGAAGAGCCCATTTTAAAGGCTACTTTGCAAACGTTACACTTAAAATGAAAAAAATGGATTAAACAGATTACAGAAACATGAAAAAAAAAATTCATTCAAGTGGATCCCTATCTTAGCTCTGTCAAATGATCTTCAGTCTCTTCAGGACTAAAACAGGGATTTCTTTCCTTGAAACTTTAACAGCTGCATATTCTGTAAAAACCTACGTAGAAAGAACTTCTCCTTTAAAAACAAACCAATTGTGAGGCTTCCAAAGAACCAATGGTAGCAAACTTCATCCATAGGTAATTAAGGGTAATCCCCATGACAGCAGACACACAGCAGCTGCGCAGCAGTTAATGATGCTTTTTGTTCTTCTTTTGTCATTTTTAATATTTATTTTACTCTGTTTGTCTTCTGGAGTTTTATTTTATGGAAAAAAACAACCAACCAACACAAAACAATGCCCAAACCAATGCTAGGATTGCAAATAGACACTCTGTTGCAGAAAAGAAGAAGCACGCTTCTGCTCTGCCTCAGTCCTGACATGAGCTTTAGTCCACATTGAGTTTGCAAGAAAAAGCAAGGGTCTTACTTTCAGTTAGATATGTGACCACTAAGACTTCACAGTCACTAATCCAAAGACAGTATTGTTTTGTTCAACATTTAACCAGAAACCTCCTGCTGGGTCTTGCTGCTTATGGCAGGTTAGTCAGCTACATAAAAACTCTTGGAAGTTATATGGTGAAAACTTGAACATAAACAGTTTGGTAACTACAGCAAGGGTTAGCTTTTAAACGAGGTCTCCTTAGAAGCATTACATTAATGCATGAAACAAATAAGGTCTAATGTGACCACTTCCATCAGAGACAAAATAAAGTTCCCCAGCAGCTCATCTGACAAACCGCTGTAGTTTAATCTGATCAAATAAAGGTTCTGTATTAAAACGATTAAATTCAAATGCACTGAAGACTGGACACTTCTCTCAAATGCCTCTAGCACTCACCATAACCAAGTATAATATTCTGAGAAGCCTCTCATCACCTCCTATCTTCTACACTGCTGACTAATTGCACCTACTTACTTCATAAGTGATTTACTAAGCTTCCCTTGTTTGGTTTTTCTTCTGTACTCTTCAACTTTTTCTAGAAACTTTTGCTTTTTCTGACAAACTGATTAACAGAGAACATACCTGTTCATTCCAAATACATGTGCAGGCCCCACAAGTCTGTTCCTAACAATATTAAAAGGCTATTGTCAGAGCAATAAATTCTGTCAAAGCGTGCATTACTTTCATTTTTGTGCATTCCTGATGCCTCAACACACAAAATCTTTAGCCTTTGCTTTTAAAATAGCAAAGCAATAGCAACTTCCACCAGTGACCATATAAAAGCAAATCTATTGTGGTTTACTGTCAACCCAACTTTTCAAGCAGGTAAACAAAGATCAAGAAGGTTGCCATATTGAGGCATTTCAAACCCACTCTTTAATATTGTCACTGGGCAGGGAAAAGCTTTCTTGGAAGTCACAGAGGTATTGTACATTTAACGTAATGAAGAATGCGATCATCGGAAATTAAGTATCAGTAATCGTAACTTTCTTTTTAATCAGTTTTGACCAATGCCAGTTTCAAAGGCATTCGTCATGTACATCCAACGGTTGACTGCATCGTAGGATATGCGAGACGAAAAAAATCAAAGTTATGGCTGCAGAGGGGGAGAAAAAAATTACATGAATATTTAGAACTGGTCTTGAAACGCTGGACTTGTTTCATATGGCTTATCGCAGCCTATCTTTTAACCCTGAACTTATTAAGTATCAGTTCTTCCTCTGGAGACTTGAAGATCTAGGGTTAACAGCCTTCTGTTTTAAAAATTCATCGAGGTCCAAACAAATGGTATCGCTTCCGATGCATATGCATCGCAACAAGCCAAGGGAAAAAAAAAAACAACAAACAAACAACAAAACAAAATAACCAAACCCACGTTACCCCCTACAGGATACTTGGCAATTAACTCCAGCTATGTCAGCAATTTTTTGAAAAATTTCCTAAACATGAGGAAATCTCATCTTCGCCGTATGAAAGACAAAGCTACTGCAGTGACTCTTCCATGCATTACAATGTGTGTGTCTTACTTCTTAACCAAGCCGCTAATCACGCAAATTATTGCAACTAATTACATCTGAAGGTCTAATTAATTCTTTCAGTACCACATCATTTAGTACGCATTCACAACACAGCACCTGTTTTGAAAATCCTTGCAGTTAATTTGTTTATAAACAAACACTATTTGCATAAAATGTTTAATGAATGGTTTAACAGTTAGTACAATACTCCAGCTTTGTCTTAGTAGATTTGAGGTCATCGAAGGCCACAATAAATTAATTTTAAACTATACAAATTAATTTAAATAGTATGTGTGAATTTCTCATTAATAAAGAAAACATTTCTAACATGTTAATTAATATCTCTGTAACAGGCCAATTACTGTCTGTACAAGTGCATCTTACAGTCAAACCCAAAAGATTTTATAGGGTTCTACTTCAGAGGAGTAAAATATTCTAACTCACATATGCACAGGACACATGTGCAAGTCACAGTGACATTCAGAACTTACTTTCAGATGTCAGATAACTTTTTTTTTAAATGCAAGACATTAGCATACTTTTTAATTAAGTATTTTTAAAACCACAGCAAATTGATAGCTCGTATAGCACCTCTGTATGGAGCAAAGAAGTAAAATCAACAGATTTAACTGTACTTTCTCTTTATTATCTCTTTATGCTGTCTGATGCCTCTTTCTTGCTTTATAAATATATTTTATGTCATTATCTGTTCTGATTAGAGTATTAAAGGTTGCACACAGTGTTCTGACTCAGAAGTGTTACACCTCTCCACACACAGTAATATGTCAACCTGCTTCACATGGAAACTAAAAGAGAATATTATTTCTTACTATCAGGCATATTCTTCGCATGAACTATCATTGAAATATGTTTATAGTCCCAAAGTTTGTTTCTGATTTGCAAGCATTTTCACATTTGATAAGCACCTACTGTAAATTTACATTCACTCGTGAACTATTCTCATGATAGGAAGCTAAGGATTGTAAAATATATTTATATCCTTACCCTCGTGTAGTGTTGCCCCTTAATATATGTTTTGATGAATTCACATCATTGTACTACATTGCACTGCATACTACAGTATCTGTTTCAATAGGGCAAAAAAAAGCACAAGGGAACTAAAACCAGCACTCGTTTTCTTCTGAACGTGACCGTAACCACATACCCACCTCAGCCAGACATTCAACATCGTCCAGACATTCGACATCGTCACTCAGGGAGACCAAGAGCCTGTATTCACTTCCAAAAACACAAATATGGATAATTTAATCATATTACAACACAGTTTGTGTTTCTGAAATCAGGATTTGCCAACACAATGCAAAAGAAAAAACTGGAAGCATGATCAAGGGTATCGGCATGAGGCATATCTATGGATATATAACAAGCTGAAAACAAAAACTTTTATGGGGTTACTGCCCTAACATTGGCTACTTAAGAGTAATTATGATTTATTTCAGCATTACAGTTGGGTTCTTTTTACAAAACAGATACTTCCACTTTTCTTGTTCTTTAAAAAGTTTCCTAACCAGCAGCTATCACGTTCTGAGAGTTCTAAAAATGTGACTAAGAGACAGGATTTCTTCCCATTTCTAAGAAATACAAACACTCAGCATGTTGACACCGACATCGACTATTACTCACAGACCAAACCATCGTAGCCACATCAGAATATAAAGTGATGCAAACCAGTGATGTCAAAGGAGCAAAAATAAGTTACAGCAAAGAGAATCTGGCCTACCTGATTAATGTTCTGCTAAGTGCTTCTCAATCCTATCCATTCTCTCCTCACGTCTCAGATGTACAACATATAGCTTGATTCAATTTAGCATGAGTTATTTTTGAGAGAGACTTATCAACTGTGCCAAGTGAAAGATGTTTTGATACATACAAATTCACTATGAAAACATCCAAAGCTTTTATCTTCCCTATTACAGAGGTTTCCCTTCCCTATTACAGAGGTTTCTCTTCCCTACTGCAGAGGTTTCTCTTCCCTACTGCAGCACACCAGTTATGATTCACAGAGGCATTTTAAATCTTTTCATGCAAGCAGATCATGTGAGTTTCCTTAAAAAAAAGTATTAACAAAACTTGATAAGACTCTTGCCCTCCCCTGGGATGCCCAATTTCTTGCATTTCAGCTTTCATCCTCGTAAGACAACAGCTTCTTTTGATAACACCTGTGTAGCAAGTCATTAAAGCTACACACTTTATACCCCACTTGCATAACTCCGTGCCTGCATGAGAGAAAGCATGGAATATGCTCAGAGCTATTTTCAAAATACTAAAGGAAGATAAACTTGCTGTTTTAATGAAGAGCTGAAGAGGTGGGGGGAGGTCGTTTGCTGATTAAGAACATTTTTGTCTACGCAGCTTGGTTATGTTCTATTCTATTGTTGTACGAGTTAAAGAACCTTGGAGATTTGATATAAACAAGACAGAACTTGAAAGTCAAAGATAAGTTGCTCAGGCAGCTGTTGAAGAAAACAAGGCCGCGGCTAAACTACAGTGTTAGTGCTGTGCCTAACTTATTTGAAGCATCCCATGCACCGATGTCCAAACTATTCCAAACAAGCAAGCCACTTTCTTCTTCTCTCCCTTAGCAATGGCTCCTCTGAACGCCTGAGATGGCTCTCCTAACATTAAGAATCACTAGCATTTCACAACTAAAGGAGATCACCATGTGAAAAATTATCTTTTAAAACGGAGTTTAATTTGCATATAAGGAACAGGAGATTTATGACGAGCAACACAGCGCAGCACTGCATCTGCCTAGTATCAGTCGTAATTTAGATTGTTTGTGACCGATCTTAAATTCTAAAGCATGGAGAAGATGAAGTGCTCTGTTGCTGTGTTATTGTCAGGAGTCTAAGACTTACCAGAGATTTATTAGTAATCTTATCACAAACATGTCTCAAGTTTTTGCTTTTAATATGTGCCAAGCTTCTCTGAGGAATTTTCCTCACTGCAATTATATTTCTCAATGCATGCATTCTGAAGCTTAGTTGATTTCCTTCCCAAAATAAAGCGACCTATCATTACACTACAGTAGCTCTGCAACATTTTTCCTCTGCTACTTAATAATCAATGTATTCATCATTAAAATCTGAGCCCTGAAGCAATGGTTTTTAGCATATTCTAATGACTAGCGACTTGCAAATTACATTGACCTTTCATGTACATTCTGTAAGCACCTTGTTCTAATGTGTACTGTATTTATAGTTTGCCAATACAAACTAGCCAAAGATTGGATAATTACTGTAATCTATTAGCTCGATTGCTTTCCCTGCTCATTTGTAGCATGTGCCATATAGACCATTTTCAAAAGCTGGCCTATCTTTCATCTCTTGCAAGCCCAGAAAGTAAGAAACACTTCATCTTCACAATATATACACTTACTAATATATGAAGAACACCCCATCTCAGCTCAAGGATATTTCAGGAATAAAGAATCTTCTTTACTATTAGTGTCATAATGCTATTTGTGACTGACAAAAAACACAGCTCACCGAGTGTAAACTTTACTTGAAGAATGTCAGGCTGAGTTCCATTTTCTACCCATTACCCTGACTTCCAAATAGCATTTAATAGAAACTGCTTCCTTCTAAGAGAGGAGAGAGGAGAGAGGAGAGAGGAGAGAGGAGAGAGGAGAGAGGAGAGAGGAGAGAGGAGAGAGAGGAGAGAGGAATAAAAAAGCACTTTTCCTAAAGCACAGAACTTTTACTTAGAGGTTAAAAAAAATATATCTATATATGTTTCAAAGTAAGCTTTAAATGCTTTTTATAAAGGCATACTGATGAGACTGAAGAAAGATAAGAAATACTACATGGAAGTATTAGCTCAAGTCTCTTTCTGTTCTTTCCGTTGACAGTCTATTTCAAGACAGTTATGGATAGATAACATTACAGACACTGGTAATTAAAACAACACTAATTTTGTCTCAGTGGCTGCGCTTTGTTGTTTGAAATCATCTATCATGGCCTTCATGCTTCACACAATGAGAAGACATTTGTCTAGTCACATTCTGCTTGGTCAACACTTTTGCTACTATCCCAGCATACTTGGATGCTACTGCACTGTTAAAGAGGTAGTGCTTTTTCTCCCCCCCCCACCCCCCCCACCCCCCACCCCCCCACACCACACACCAACACACCCCACAACCAACAACAACAAACCAACAACGACAA
>JAAGNO010029257.1:132054-155798 GCA_033439905.1 Ceryle rudis
GAATGGAGTGATTTTTATTATATATTATTATAATATTCATCTTATGTTACCACAAAGTTTCACATGTTCACAGTATTTGCCCCTATTTATTGACATTAATTTACTTTTAAGGAAGGGGAGTGGAAGGAGTGTGAAGAGGATTACTGCTGCCATGTGTATGTTAGGAGGTAGCAACATGTAAACAGTCTCCAGTCATCTAAGAGGACAAATACTTAGTACCATTACTAAAATTACTATTAATAAATATCCTGAAGTGGGTCACACATCACATACAGCTCCTGTTTCACTGGAAAAAATACTGCACCCACTATAACATGAGAAAACCAAACCAATGCTTTGAGATCTACCGTTGCTATGGTGTAGATTAAAAGACGCAAGATTTCTGATTTTATTTAAACCTGTAACCTGCCAAATCCATTGGCTCTCCTTGAACTAAAAGCTGCAGATCTGCCCTTTTCTCCTCTGTGCTTTCAACGTAATAGGTATTATTACCCATAACTTTTTATTTAAAAGAATTGTGCAGCCAGGAGAATGAATGAATTTAATTATCAATGCAGTGTGAAAAAAAGTCATTAGAGCAAGAGCCTGGAACGCTACATATTAAAAATAAACAAAGGCTATTAGAAACAGTTTTTAGAAGTGTCAGTCTTTCTTAAATTCTTAAAATGTAAATAATATAAACACAGAAGGAAGAAAACTGTATGTAAACATCCATAGTTATTGGCTAAAGATGACCCTAAGAAAATGTTAAATGACTGACTGGATCATTTAACTTTAAATCTATACTTTATGTGGCAATATGGAGAGGTCATTTGATTGCTATGCATAAAAAATTTTGAATTCTAATATGATCTAAAAGCTTCACCTTCATAAGACAAAATTTTCATTATAAAATTGTATTTAATGGCATTCATACATATATGCCACCTTAGCTTTGTAATATTATATTTCTATTGGCTGTCGAGGATGCATTACAGAAATGACTATTTAAAAAGAGAACTTTTTTCCTTTACAAATTCACCAGTTTTCCTTATAGTTGTATAATAAACACATGGCCTCTTAAAGACAAACTCCAAGTTGTTGCACAAAAGAATTTGATCGGCTAGGAATCGGCATTTTGCAGCCGTATTTTCTGGGCAAAAAGGTTTTTCTGAGCCATATCCTTCAGGCTCCATCCTCTTCACATGGATGTTTATACTGAGCCACAGTTCAGCCTTTGAGGATTTGGAAAGAGATTTCTGTATTTTCACCTGATGATTTCACATAAATTAATGAATAATCTGGGCCAACCCCAGCAGCGTGCAAAACCTCCTAAATACTCAACGATTTAGATCAAAAGCCATGGCTACTGAAAATTTCTGCTACCATAAGAAGGAAGGAGAGCAGATAGGTACTGTTGCTGTGAAAAAAAACAGGTCAGAATCCTAATTTCAGATATATGGGAGCAGTTTCTCCTGAAGTTTACAAATGTGCTTCCAGATGTAATTTGGTCTTGCCGATTAAACTGTAATTTACTGAAGACCTGCCTCGGAACTACTTTTCAAAGTATACTTCCTTACTTCATTACTCGGTTTAAGAAAACACACTTGTAAAATACCACTCTGACACTTATTTAATGCCCCAAAAATGCTATTAAATAGCACAGTTACGCACCCACTAGAACAACAGGTTGTTAATAGGGTTGGGAAGGACTTGTTGTAAATTAAGTAATGCTGATGGATAGGAAACAGCCATGGAACACAGTAAGTCTTGGGCATGGTGAGAACATTGGATAGAACACATCAAAGGTCAGTCTTGATTTTCTCAAGTATAACTGATCTTGAAACAGGCATTATTCCAAAATCAGAATATTTATGCTGATGTCTTAACAAAAACCACTGACACGGGGTGTAAAGAACAATTACAAAATCATATAGTTTATAAAATGAATTACTGTATTAAGCTCATCAGTAGTTATTTCAGGGGGAATTTCTCCTTTTTGTGGAGATACCCTTCATAATGAACATTCTGTAATGTTTGCAAGCCTTGGGCTTTATTCTGAGGTTGTGGAGTCTCCTTTTCTGGAGACTTTCAAGACCTGTCTGGATGCATTTCTGAGTGATCTGCTCTAGTTTTGTCCTGCTCTGGCAGGGGGTTGGACTCAATGATCTTCAGAGGTCCCTTCCAACCCCTACCATTCTGTGATTTCAAACTATTTAACTTCACTACTGGAAATATTCCTTATTGATTTCAAAGGAATTACTTGTAGAAGTAACTACAAGCAGAAGTATTTTCAGTAATGGAGTCTCAGACACCTTTTCCTACCCTTTTCCACCGGAGACGTCAGAAGGGAATCCAGAGTTTGAGATGCATTGTGCTAGAGGGATAAATAAAGTTACAATGAACAAAAGTGAACCAGACTGCATGCCCAGAAATGCAGGGCTAGAAACTAACTGCAGATCTTCAGGGGGAAAGGAGACAGCAACCAGGTTACAAAAATACAGGTTAGTAGAAAATAAATGTGAACAGATTTACCCATGATGTTCAGCAGTAAAATTACCAAAAGATTTAAATTAACAGCACTGATGAAATTCATACCATGAAAACTTAAGTCATTTCATTCAGCAGACTGCACGGGTTTCCCCCACAGTCAAAGGGGAACATTTTCCTCCTGAGAGGACAATTATCAGCAGTGAAGTGAGTGTCTAGAACCTGATAGCGGGGTTACTCCAGAAAGATATCAAGAGAGCCTTCCCACCCCCAGACAATCAAAGGAACCCAGGCAACACTGATGTTCCACACTAGATGCAAAAGAAGTCAGGAGTATCCTGCAGAGCAAAACCTCTGCCCTTTCTTTCCCCTGCTATTTCATAAATACCAAACTCACCCATGGCACCCATGTAGAGAGCCAGCTCTGGCCCTCATTATGATAGTCCACACCCAATTCCTGCACAGATGAACCTATTGATGTTACCAGGAGTAAACTTCCTCTCTTTGTCACTTAAGAGGTGACGGTGTCTTCCACAGCAACTAAAAAAAAATATAATGGAGATCAGACCAAACCACGGCCACCACATCATCTACTCCCTTCATTATTTTCCCACTTAATCATTTGATCTGATTGGGCACAAAATATTTTCTTCTCATTTGCTTTCAGACTTGGAAGCTTTAAGGATTTCTTTTGAATGCATAAATTTTGCTAAAAAAGAAGTTCAGGTAGCTAAAGTAGGGCCAGGACCACGAGTCAGATTCTGTGGGTTCCATCTTCATTCTTGTCTAGACTCACTATGCAGTAATCAGCACAGGGAAACTTTCCAGGAGATAGATTCTGTTCTCTCTCCTACTTAACAATACATAGCAATAACATAGCAACAATGCTACAAAGTGAAGTATTTGAGAGCCTTGGATGGAGGGCATTTATCAAAGCATTTTTTTTCTGATACTTTGAGAAAATTAATAGGAAAAAAAAAATGGTCCTTTTTTTTGCCCACTGGCAGCGGTGATTACAGAAAAGATGCACTTCATATGCCACAGTTTGAATCAATAGTGGACCAGTGACAAAGAACCAACATCAAAGAAAATATTTTGGAGGAACATCATTTATATCTCACCCTCCTTCCCCCCCCCCAATTTTCCACATAATGCTACAGAATCATAGTTCATTCTTCATATTTGCAAGTGAATAACCTCTATCTGAAAGTACAATTCATGTGAGTTGAAAAGAAAATATCTTTCTTCAGCCTTCCCACTATTAGGCAGGCAGATGGCTCAATCTAAATGACCATGTGAAAGAAAGAAAGGAAAAAAAAAAAAAAAAAACAAAAACCAACACAGATCGATATCCTCACCATGATTCCTGCATTCCAATAAATACCAAACTATCAGGAGAGAAAAAGAGCATCAAAATACCATTTTAGGAAAAACAGATAATAGCTAAAACCAATCTGAAAACAAACAGCCAATAGGTTTAATACAAAGAATGTAAATAAAAGCCCAAACTGCTGTACTCTTAACATCAGTGCCTGCGATTATCTTGTATGTAAGTAACACAATAAACCCCCATAAACCTCTGTGCATCACACATCCGTATGCCACAGTGAGAAATAAATCAAAAAGAGAGAAAAATTAATACTTCCACTTAAAGAAAACACGGTACTTTTCTGTTTGGGTGGAGGGCTTGGTGTGCTTTTTTAATTAAAGGAAATTAATAATAATAACAATAATAATAATAATATATTATTTTTCCAAAGGGCAAAACATACTCTTTCAAGAACACTGTGGTGGTGGTGTTGATTTGTTGAGATGTGGTGCCCTGAGGCACAGCCATTACACACAGATACAGACGTTCAGACTCACCATGAAACCACTACTACTGTCCTGACCTTAACTCAAGTGGGAGAACCAATCAATTCTCTAAAGCCAAGACAAAGGGCGAACTCATATCTGTAGACACCTTCTGCAGGAAGCAAATTACTCTCCTGCAACAGAGACCTGGCAGGGACAACCTCTTTTCACTTGTGCCTTGTGATAGGATGAGGGGCAATGGATCCAAGCTCAAGTACAGGAAGTTGCACCTCAATGTGAGGAGGAACTTCTTTACTGTAAGGGTTACAGAGCACTGGAACAGACTCCCCAGAGAGGCTGTGGAGTCTCCTTCTCTGGAGACTTTCAAGACCTGTCTGCATGCATTTCTGAGTCATCTGCTCTAGTTCTGTCCTGCTCTGGCAAGGGGGTTGGACTCAACAATCTTGGAAGGTTCCTTCCAATCCTGAATATTCTGTGAATTCTTTCAGGTACAGCAGCCGATTTACAATGCCCCTTCCAACTCACACCTTCAATGATTCCATGATTCCATGAAATTTCAGCAGTTGAGTGCTGTACTACCATGTTTCTTCAAGTAAAACATTGCCAAGGAAAGCCGAATTTCAGACTCCTTGAAAGGTTTCAGAACCAATTCCTTAAGACTGCTGAACAAGTTAAACATTGGGTATCACCTGGGTAACCAAAAGCAAACTATTAGAAAGCATCTTAGCTACTGGCTGTGCAAATTCTCAAAATTTTTGAGCAGAATGTCAGATACGTGAGCTTTGGACTTCCGTTCTTATTTATTTGCCCACCCTGTACTATGATGTTATCTCTTTATTAACTGCACTCTGTTGTAATATAGAAATCTAAACAAACCAGCAATTTATATCTCAGTCTGATTCAAGCATACTGAGCTACCACTTTTGCTTCAAGTTGCCTATGGATGGAAGGGTGAGCCAACTGATAATCATATTTGATTTTTTTCATTCTCAAAAATACGACACTTAAGAATGTGAATTGTATTATATTATAAAGAAATAATTGTAATTTTAAAAGCAGGCCAAGTGTTCACTAGTCTCAATTTCAGCCATTTAAAGTTATGTTACCTAATATTCATTTTCTTGCTAAAAAACCCCAAACTTCCCTGCACGTGTTTCCATATCTCAAAAACTCTATTATTCTTAAAAAACCCCAAAAGCTTCCATTAACAAGGCTAAGAAATAGAGTTCCATAATGAAGCCCAAGTGTAAAAAGATATATACTCATCAGCCCACTGATTGTTCCAATCATAGCTGAGTATTTTATTTTTTAGGACACATTTAGCCATTAAAATTTTGGGATCACATCAAGCCACTTAAAACCAGAAGAGTTTGTAAGACATGGGAAAAACAAAAAAAAAACCAAACCCACAGACGCTTACTAAACAAATACTTTGAAAAGCTCTTAGCATAAAACATCCTGCAAATTGCACGTATTCCCATACAAACATCTGAAAATAGCCCTGTCTCAAGATCCTTTAAATCTGAAAATAGCCCTGTCTCAAGATCCTTTAAATCTTTCCTAACCCATGGTTTTATAACCCTGTAAATTGTGCATTTTATTTTAGGACATCGGACAAACGCATTGTGTTATTTGCATTAAAAACAAGCTGGTCAAAAGAGCAAAAAGTATATGTTATGCGAAAAGTACAGAATATGCCAAAGGTAAATTTGAACGCTGTCAAAAAGCAACAGTAAATTTCATTTTATCATTTATCTGCAAACAGAATGTAGTGCAAATTAGGATGGATTAACCTGTTTTTTAGAATTCAGACATCACAATCTTTGGAGTTCACCAAACCACCCTTACAAGCAGTCTCTTTGGCTGCCTTTAATCTGAGAAACAGAGCTTTTAAAAAGCCTCAGAAGCTGGCCTAAGTAAACCAACCTTTTTAAGTCTGAGAAAAAACTCGAACTATATTTGCTAGGAAAAAAAAAAAAAATCTCACGTTTCTAATTTTGTGCCAGCAGTTCATACAGTATGTATAATATTTAAACATGCTCTAATTCTTATGTGTCAAAACAATCACGTTCATTAATATTTCCATTGCGCCTGCACTACTTTCAATGTATAATTTTATAAGAACCATTCCCTAGCTACTTAGTACTCGTCAAGGAACTCAAAAGAAATGGGAATCAAAAACTGCAACCACTATATCCAAATTACATATTGATATAAGTAGTGCTTAACTAAACCTGTTCAGAGACCTGGAGTAGAAAGGGAAAAAAAATATTTAAAAATCCCGGTTTTATAAATACAGGGAAATAATCTAAGAAGAATGTGAAATACTGCTAATTTTTTTTTTCCAGTATGAAGATAATCCATTTGCCACATGTCTGTTTTCCCCCTCAGAAATGTAATTCCCACCATAGTGATGGCAAAATGCAGTTGCCGACAATTTAAAGAAAGTAAAGGAGAAAGTTCAATTTAATGAAATCTCTCTGTTCTCACCAGTTAGGTTAAACTGGAAAGATTCAGGTAGAAAAGCCAAGGCAATAACTTAACACAGATCTTAACTAGCTTGACGGCTGCACCCAAAGGGTGGCTGTCAATGGGTCCATGGCCAAGTGGAGGCCAGTGACAAGCGGAGTCCCTCAAGGATCAGTATTGGGACCAGTTTTGTGTTTAACATCCTCATCGAAGACATGGACAGTGGCATTTAGTGCACCCTGAGAAAGTTTGCTGATGACACCAAGCTGTGTGGGGCGGCTGACACGCTGGAGGGTAGGGATGCCATCCAGAGGGACCTTGATAGGCTGGAGAGGTGGGCCCGTGCCAACCTCATGAAGTTCAACAAGACCAAGTACAATGTCCTCCATCTGGGCTGGGGCAATACCAGGCACCAATATAGGCTGGGCAGTGGCTAGCTTGAGAGCAGCCCTGAAGAAAAGGACTCGAGGGAACTGGTGGACGAGAAGGAACACTGGTGGACATGAGCTGTCAGTGTGCTCTTGCAGCCCAGAAAGCCAATTGTATCCTGGGCTGCATCAAGAGAAGCATGGCCCAGCAGGTCGAGGGAGGGGATTCTCCCTTTCTACTCCACTCTCATGAGACCTCACCTGGAGTACTGCGTCCAGTTCTGGAGCCCCTATTACAGGAAAGATACGGATGTGCTGGAACATGTCCAAAGAAGGGCCATGAGGATGATCACAGGGTTGGAGCACTTCTCCTGTGAGGACAGACTGAGAGAGTTGGGGTTGTTCAGTCTGGAGAAGAGAAAGCTCTGAGGAGACCTAATTGTGGCCTTCCAGTATCTGAAGGGGGACTCCAAGAAAGCTGGGGAGGGGCTTTTTAGGCTGTCAGGTACTGGTAGGACTTGAGGGAATGGATCAAAACTAAAGGTGGGTAGATTCAGACTGGATGTTAGGAAAAAGTTCTTCACCATAAGGGTGGTGAGACACTGGAACAGGTTGCCCAGAGAGGTGGTGGAAGACCCATCCCTGAAAGTTTGGAAGGCCATGCTGATGGGGCTCTGAGCAACCTGCTCTAGTGGCAGGTGTCCCTGCCCATGGCAGGGGGGTTGGACCTAGATGATCTTTAAGGTCCCTTCCAACCCAGACCATTCTATGATTCTATGATCTTACATGTCCTGTGGAAAAGAAGTTCAGATGGTAAGCAGAGAACCTTGGCACTGCTAACACAAAATCTCAGGAGCTCTGCAACGTACTCTAGTGACTCTTCACTGACGAAATGTATGAATTTACATACTCAGTACTAGGTAACAGCAGTGGAACACCAGCACTACATAACAGATTGAAAGTTGAAGAACTACAGAAGAGCAGATATGGGGATTTTTTGAGGAGCCCTGTCAGTGATTATGGACTGGAAACATCTCTACAGCCTCGAAGAAAAATTACACTCTAGAAAACACATGCCTGTTACAGAAACTCCACTGAAACACTGGATGATTTTAGGCTTTTGGGTTGCTTTTTTTTTTTCCCCTGGGCTTCTAGCTCTTGGTTGTCAAAAACTGTGGAATAAAGCACTAACTACTCTCTCTCTCCCCCTCCTGCCCTTGACATTTAAATAGAAAAGCCAAAAACCTTAAAAGTAAGCTAGGCAAAACTGCTGATAAATTGTTTACCACTGCGAACTATAACACTGAAACTTCTCAGACCTGGCCTGACTGTCAGATTCCTAAGGACAAAACAAAATCAAATAAAATAATAATAATTTTTAAAAAAAGAACAACAACAAAAGAACAAAACAAAAAACCAACACCCACAAAAAAAAAAATCAAAACAAAACAAAAAACCACACCGAACAAACCAACAGCACAACAGAGATGGGGTGGCATATGTTGATTTGATCCTCTACCTCTCTACCATTCTTGAGTAGGAAGCTCTCCCAGCTCATGCATTCAGATAAAGACTTCTAAGATGGTTTAATAATGAGGCTGTTTTCTGCTTCCAGGAAGTTTTGTACTTATTTCTTCCTCTCTAGAAGGGTTCAGTTGTTCTTTTTTTAATTTAAAATGGAAATCATCTACATTGAAAGCATATTTTTTTCTACAAAAACACAACAGAGGCACGACCTTCACTTGGGGGGTTCGTTACGCACATTCCAGGCAGCTCTGATCATATTTCACTACCCTGGAAGTGATTGTGATGTCCAGAACACTGAATTATGTCATTAATTAAGGAATCGGGCAGGAGGTAGCCGATTATAAGGGAGAGAGAATCTGTACTTCCACAAAACTATTTTCATAATCAGTGATGATAGAAAGGGAAATAAAGAAAAATTACCCTGTGCTTAATACAAGTGCCCTGGTATATTGTTTTAAAAGATTGTTCTCTAGTAGAAGATGCTATTTAGCTTCAATGGTCAGCCAAAAGCAAAGCCTTGCTTTAGCACCCAAAAAAAAAAAAAAGAAAAAAAAAAGATACTTTCTAATTCCTCTCAAAGTTTATCCAAGAAAAAGGTAGGATAAGTGCTATAATCTATTTAAATTCTCTTCCTTTTTTTTTTTTATAATGTTGATTTTACCTGAAACAAAATGTGCAGCATGCAATACCATTTACTGGAGTAGCAAAGATTAGTTCATTAATGGGTTCAAGCAACTGGCCATGCATCAGCATAATATTAGAGGCTAACTGATTTCCCTCTGTAAGCCACTTATACAAGCGAGCATTTGCAAATCATCTCAAGATGCATGTCAGAGAGAGAGATGACAGTGTTAAAGAAATACATTTTTCATTTATTCTATTAGTAATACACACTACTGAACGCAGTATAGTGAGGAGTTAAAGAGAACTAGGTTTTTTAACTAGTTTGGCAAGCCAGAACACACATTGCCCACAACGTGACTTTTTTTCTGACACAATTCAAACGAGTTTTCGCTGAACAATAGCAGGATTTGGTGAAATGCCAAATTCCCTAAAGAATTACCTTTTAGATTTTCAAAGAGGCATTTGATTTTGACAACAAGAACCACCAGTAATGTGCATCTAGAAATTTCAGGTACTTAATTAGTAGCAAAACCCAAGCTAACACAACTCAAAGCACATTAACTAAGACAACGACTGGAGACTACACCAAATCTCATAGTACCTAAGGGGAGTGCGCAGCTCCGAATGTTAAATTTTAAACAAATCAATTCCAGTAGTTGTCACAGCAAAACTAGAATGGCTTTAGAATGTTAGGGGTTGGAAGGGACCTCCGAAGATCATCAGGTCCAACCCCCCTGCCAGAACAGGACAGAACTAGAGCAATTCCTTTTTCTCATATTTAATAACAGGGTGACTCAAAAGGTCTTCCATTTAATAATGGGGTACCTGAAAGGGTCTTCCATTTAATAATGGGGTGCCTGAAAAGGTCTTTCTATTTAATAATGGGGTACCTGAAAGGGTCTTCCAGTTAATAATGGGGTGCCTGAAAAGGTCTTCCATTTAGTAATGGGGTACCTGAAAGGGTCTTCCATTCAGGAAGCGGGAATTTACATTTCCAAGGAAACTTTTACTAGGAAAAACCTAGAAGACTGCATTTTAAAAATGAAAGTCCAAATTCTCTTGTACAGGTACTTCCAGTTCTGAGCCTTATCCTGAGAAAAGAACAGATCACGTTGCCAGGTTATCAATATTGAACAATTTCTCTGCTGGGTTTCAACATACGTCTTTTCATGGGGCTTTTGTTTTAGTCCGTCTCCGACACCTCTGCTCCAGTATTATTTTTTTTTTTTTATTTGGAAGACGCAGAGCTCCAGAGAGGGAGACTGAAGGAAAAGTCTTTGATATCTTTGTGTTATCACCTGCAGCGTGCATCAGCAGGGAGCAAGAGCACGCAGCAGGGTGAAAGCCAGCTTGCAACTCTGAGAATCCACTGCCAAAAACCCACAGCAAGAGATAAGACATCGTCAATTTGGCTGGAGCCATAGCTCTAGTGTTACTGGGGGAAAGATGCTGATGCTTAGCAGCCCTCACATAGGCAAGATCCCAGTTGATGGGCTCCCCATGCAAGCTCCTCTCATTCACTTTATGCAACGACTCCTGCCTTTTTTTCTTGCATCTGTTTTTATGTTTAAACTGTTAAGGTTACTCTTCAGCTATGCTGGTCTTTAATGAGAATATACCACATTCAATCATTAAACGTTTTCATAGCTTTGTTTTCATTTAAACTTATTTTCTCTTTTTATTCCAAGATCATTTTGCCTCGGGAAATTTTTCCTTCTTCCATCTACATTTTCAAGCAACTAAGCCTATTTTTGTAAGCCTAAAAAGTAATATTCATCCATTTTTAAATACTTATTTACCAACTATGGATTTAGGCTCTCTTCATTCCTCCTATCCCACCACTACAACAACTATAACCTGAGCAGCTGCAGATTAATTAAAAAATAATTAAATTAGTTTAGATGGAAAGAAGAGAATAGGATAGTAAAAAGAACTTTATATTCCTCACTTCAGTGTCACTAACTGTCGATATACAGCTGCCCTCTCACGTAAAGAAATGAAAAGTTAATCTTAAAAAGCAATTGACGGCAGTTAAAAGTACACTCTAATGCAGAACACATATTTAAAGCATTCTTCCATATATATCCACACTAAAGCATTTGATCAGGTTTACTAATTTAAGGATAAGCATGTGCATTAACCAGCAAGGGTGACTGCTAAATTGCTCTCCATAGCAGAATATGCAGGCATTCTTTCAGCAGAGAAAGAATTTTTCCTCATACGATAGCAAGCTATTCAAGGACTTCACTGGGAATCAAGATACACTGCTTGTAGTATTTATTCTTAACGAGATTACACTAACCAAATTAACATTTATTCTACCTATACGTGCAGAATTAGTGTGCATGATGCACACAGGTGCAGGCTGCTGAATGTACTACTGATCCAAGGAAAAACGTGCAAGTAGTAGAATGCTCTTACCGGTAAGAAAATTGCTATCAAGAACTCTGCAAATATGGCAGGAGATAAAAGACACCATAGTAACTGTGGTCTGTTTCAGGGACAAATAAAGTATGCTATTATCTCATAGACTATGGAATACACAGAACTACAAACAGAAGTGTTTCAATTCACTACAATATGAAAAAACTCAAAATAAAATGAAAAGTGTCTGAAAACAAACCAACAAAATTACACAGCAGAGTTGTTAATTATGTTTATTTATGATCATTCAGAACTGGCATTGTTATCGTTTTCCTTCCAAAGTTCTCAAAGATATATTACTCCATAGCAACCCGAGGATCTATACAAATGACTTAACAGCAGTTTGGGGCTCTAAAAGGTGCCTTACCCAAGCCTGATGTTGTTCCTGTTATAAACAAAGAGTGTAGTAGTTATATTTTAATCAAAAATTTAAGTAGGTACTTTGTGATGGACACCTAGTTAATTTCAGCAAAAATTTTAAGTAAGCGGTTTGTGATGGACACCTTTCATGGAGCATCACCAGGCTAGTAAACAAAACTATTCCCAACCACTGAACAGGTCTCCACTGGGAGCAATCAGCTCTCCACCATTCTCAAAAAGCTATCACCAAAGCCAGGAGCATAATCCACTCAGACCATTGCTACCTGCTACACTGAATATTTCATCAGAAATGACAAGTTTGGGTTTTTTTCCTTCTCCCTCCCTCCCAACCCTGCTTTTATATTTGCTCGCTTGACAACTTGTCACCGCCACATCACTGCCATGCTGGCTGTCCTTGAAACCTGACCTCGGTAGCTTTTTGCGCCCAGTGGTCATGCCGTCCCTGTCTCACTCCAACCATTTCTGACAGGAGACATGCTGATCTCAACAGCAAGCCCTGGCACCTAAGACACACTGGGATTACACAGGTAAATCAGGGTATTCCATGTTGTCTCCTAGCTAACAACAGAGGGAAAAACATGACATCTTGAACAACAGATCTTACATTCGCATATTCAAAAGATTCATCATGCTTTTACAAGCAGATAGGTAAGATTGTTCCTCCTTGCTCTGAGAGGGCAAATCATACATAAGAAAAATAAAAAGAAAATGGAAAAAAAAATCAACACCAGACTTTATTTTGGTTTTAATTTAAGCAGAATTTAAAGGTCGGTTATTAGGGAAGACACCGGATAAAACAATGAATTAAAAATCACGGAAGTGAGCAGAAAAGCTCATTCACCAATATAAAATAGTTTCAATTACATCTTTTCTTAGAAGCAGCTCAGTTTATTTAGCTTTCAGGTGAATCACATGTGCCTAATAAGCTGTACAATTTGATTCCACAATGGTATAATCTACTTAGAAGGAGGTATATTTGTAAAGAAAGGTAAGGTTTCTCTTTAAAACGGCATGTTTTTAAACTTTTCTTGAACTGTCTGTGTAGAGAAGAACGTGAAGTATTTTGACTGAAATAAATGCTTTCATGGAAAACAGTGAACCCTGGAGATTATGCCGATTCTTGAAGAACTTCATACTGTTTTAAGCAGGTGACAGTAATGTCATCGCCTGAGCTTTTTGCCTTCCACACTTGCACAACGGGAGGAAAAAAAAAAATAAAAGAAGAGAAAAGAAAGAAGTTTTACATTGGACAGAAAAGCTCAGAGCTACCCATGCAGACAGCACCTTAGCACAGGCTACAATTAACGTACATGATGATCAGGTCCCACTACTCTTATTTTATGGCCAATCCCGCCTTTTCCTATGCAAAAAAAAAAAAAACATAGTCAACACCGTGCCTAAAATAAGAAGCAGTCTGCGTTTAATATATTCCCCTTGCAAGGACTATAAACATCTCACACTGCTACCTACATGACAACCAAACGGAACCAGGTAATTTGGATATTCCTTGCACATCAGCACGGTTAATTATCCCACAGGACATCATACATGGCATATGAAACCATAGAGTCAATTTTAAGAGAAAGAAGATGCCCATGAGGATAGTATTGAAACACATTTTGCTGTGCATTTACAGTTTTCCATCTCGCAGTTCTCTTTTGCCATTAATATATAGCTACGGAAAGCCCGAGGATTCCTTCCTAAGAGTATGACGTTATGCTTGGTGATGCTTCAAAGATTACTAGTAGTTGTTATTTGACCGCATTTTACTTTCAGTATTCCTAAAAACATTTCATTCCAAAACATACTTGGAAATGCTCGACTTTTCGCAAGGCTACTATACAATAGATCATTACCAAAAGCATAGACTTGGAGTTTGAAGAAGAATTTTAATGCACACAGGCTACATAGCATTCCTTCTCCATGTCTCACACTAACATTACTATTTAATCATAAATTTAAGAGCCTACTCAAACTGAAGTATCTAGCATTATCTCTTTTGGTAGTTGTATACATTCAAGAGAGAATAGACCCTTTAGGCACTGTTTACTGAAGAGACCAAATGGGGAAGAAAATCACAAAAAGCATTTAATCTGGTCTTTTTCTCTGCATATGCTTCAGGCAAATGAAAGTGAAGTAATTCCCATTTTCACTTGTCACATCTCAACTACCTGGATGCCTAATGAGTATCACAATTTTTAGGTGGACGCTTATCTACAGTTAACATCAAACCAAGCTGAAAAACAGAGTAAACACTTGTAGTCAGATGTAGGAAACATTTTCCAATTGGGAAAATTAATGCAACCCTCAGCCTAATTGGGAAGATTCATCACAAGTTTACAAGCTCAGGAGTGAGCAGACACCCAGCCATCTCAAGGTGTGAACCCTCCTTTGAACTCGACCAGAGCAACTACACATGGGTGCAGTAGCTGCATAAACTCCCAAACCCACATTCAGGGATGGTAGGTGGGAGAAGACCAAAGGAAGTTCATCCAGGCAGCCTGTGGCACCTACTGCCTGGATCCTTCCTAAAGAAAAATTCTGATCTTATGGTGGTTCCACTGTTTGCTCCCCAGCTAAACAGAGGAGGCAGCAGCTGGTAAAGTGGATTACAAGTTCAAGAGAAATTAAACTGCTAATGTTTGAGGTTATGAGACTGGAGAATAGGATGCAAGGGGTTTTTTTTTCTTTTGAACAAAGTCTCATTTAATAAAGTAGGGGATTTTAACAAATGGAATGGAGTTTTTGAAAACAGGCAACACCTATAGTAACACACTCCAATAGAAAACTAAAGGAAAAAAAAAAAACCTGAAAACCTGGATTCTTGCAGTGTTTCATTATCTGACCAATAATCAAGATAGCTTTAACCATCTTGTTTTAACCGCATCCACTGAGTGCGAAGCAGAACTCAGAGAGCAAAAGAACTCTTGCAGAGTTTAACCCCTTCTTGAAAACTCCAAGGTGCAACTGGATTACCAGTATGATGTAACTTACCAGCAACACTTAAGACTGGCGTGCTTGAAAACATATGTAAGCAAGGAGCAGAAATGATAGCACTTTCCTTTAAGAGAAATTTATGACATTTATCACTTTTGTGATCAAAGCCTATCTGTCTATCAGTGTGCTCTCTTGTATATGATCACATAGAATTTGCAGCCACCCAGTTCAGGTGCCAGTCTGTTACGGGTACAAGGATGCAAATCCAAAGCTTCTTTGTCCAGCATAAAGAGCATGCTTATCACCATTTGAATCTGCAAATTACAGAAGCAAAGACACCTGTGATGTTGTGTAAAGAAAACGTAAGGAAGGTAAAGTCTCTAAAGAAAAAGGGGGGGGAAATAAATATAGAAAGAAATTAAAATCAGTCTATCAGACCCAAAAGGCATATTGTTTACAGAAGCAAAGATACGCATAATGTTGTGTAAAGAAAACCTAAGAAAGGGAAAGGCTCTAAAGAAGAAGGGGGAAAATAAGTAAATAAATAAGAGTCCTTCAGACCCAAGAAGGCGTATCGTTTAAGACTTTATTTCCAAAAGTCACAGTCCAAAAAAAAAAGTATAACATGTCTCAAAACTAGAAGGATGTGGCTAAAAATCAAAGTCCTCAAAATAACACAGCTTCTGCCAAAGCAGCTGTAGTGGATTTTATTCCACAGTAACAAGACCACAGGTTAAAAAAAACCAAAACACACCAAAAAAAAACACAAAAACCAAAAAACCAACCAAACAAAAAAAGCCCACAAGACCAAAAAAAAACCAAACCCACCCCAAAAACCATCAAACCAGAAAAAAAAAACCACCAAAGCAACAAATCAAACACAAAACCACAACAAAAACCACGCCCACCTTTCAAAAAGAAACAAACGATCAAAGAAAACCCAAACCCTGGCAAAGTGTCAAGTTAATTTGGCTACTTTTAATTGATTTAGCTGTAGCATGGACCCAGACCATGAGCTGTGAAAGAAGAATTCATTAGGGATAAAAATCCAAAGCAGTATCATTAGGCTTCATAGTTTCAGATACTTCTCATGCTTCAGGAATATGTATCATCATTACATTTAAAGGAAAAGGGAGTCTGGATTTTCCAAACAGATGGAATTGAAAATATAGGAAGAAAAATCCCTGGAGAACTTTTAGCAAATGTGTTTTGGAAGCTGATGATAAGATTCTCAAAGCAGGATTCCTGAACATCTCAGGGACTTGGTCTGCAGCACACTCTGTTCTGTGTTTCTCTTTGTTTCCATAAAAAAAAAACCTTACATTTCTTCAGCTTTAATTAATGTTTGACATATTGAGTGCTGATCCCAGATCGTACCCTCCCCATACCTTTACAAATGTTCATGTCTCTTGCAGCAGATCATAAAGTTCAAGGGCATAAGTAGTTGCACTGTAATTCAGCCATATGATTCATATGAATTCTGCTTTGCTTAACGTACTCAGGAAGCCCTCCCTTCCCCAAGAGAAAAAGAGTTCAATTCATAAAATACTAATAGCTTCATTATGCATGCTCAGAGGCTCTGCTACACCAAGGAGTTGAGAATGGCAGAGCTGGCTCTGGATAAAAACAGCCCCATGTTTCAAAGTCCAGCTTCAGAAATACTATGACATCAGAGCAACTGCTTCCATTTGGAAAAGATCTGTGCCTGGTACAGTTCTCACATTTCTCAACTCAATATGAAACGTAGGTGTACCAGCACACTAGCCTGCCTGAAGTGTTAAAAGAAAAATAATAAAATAATCTATTCTAATGGCTTTGAACCCATCCATTCATCTCAATTTTGAAACCTATTGCTCCAGAGGTCCCCACAACAGCAGACTGCTCAGTCTCAACAGCAGAACCAACTGCAGGAAGAGAAGCTAACTAAGGCTCCTGACCTTAGTTTGGTGGGGCTTGGTACATCTGCAAAGTCCTACTACAAAACTTAATTGTTTCATTTGGGTAATGCTGGCTATCCAGTCCTTTACTACCTTTCTACACGCTTCTGTGCAGAAAATGCATGCTAGTTCATATATTGCACCTTTCAAAACCTATGTATATACATTTTCATGTAAAGATCACATCCTCCCTAAATGCTGGCCATCGGTTTCACAGAACAGGTATTTCTAGCCTGGTGCACATCCCCAGAACAGTAATTCAGTAGCAGTAATTCTGCTAAGACATGCAGTCCAGATCCAGAGCATCCCATTGCCGCACCAGGGCAACGGCATGTCCCATTCCACCACGGTGTGCCTCTGCCATTCTCTTTGAGTTTCTCCCCCCATTCCAGGAGGGGAAGAGGGGAAGGGTTTGGTGTTCAAGCATCCTTCCCTGATCTTCTCGTTTATTATTCTCGCTCTGGCCATTTCTACCAGTGCAGAGATTGTGGGTGCCTTTCTACAGGTATGTCCTGGTTTGAGTGAGAACAGAACTAAATCTGTTCAGTGATTTTACTTTTCAGCTCAGTTCTTCTAAAACATGACAAGGTGCCAGCTTGAGACCTCAGTACAACACCCATGGGATGCAATCTCAGATGCCCTTTCAACCAGCAACATAGGGGAGTGAACATGTGTGGAAGGTTAGAGGGACCTGATGTGGACAATTATTCATGCACTGTATCCAAGTCTTTGGAGCTGGCCATGGACCTTCTGAAGAGTGGAAAAGATTCCCAACAACGCTGCTACTTTAAACTAGAACCAGACTTCTCTATAAAATAAAGGGTTTTTCAGAATCTGTATGGCTTTGTGGACACAGTGCAAAGCACACCTAGAAAGACTGTACATAACCCAAAACCATAGTTCAGGCAAATCTGTTTGCAAACAAATGAAAATAAGTATTTCCAGAAAGGATAATTTGTATTTATACATCAACTGCTTTCATCAGTTTCAAGCCTACTGATGAAACAAGGTAGGTGGATATTTAACCACCAGGAATTACAGAAGAGCTCTTCAAACTCACACTTAAGGTCACACCCTACTAGCATTATAAAGGTGTATTTTAGCTGATTTATGGTCTTGTAGTCAAAGTTTACTCCATAAATTCAGTAACCCAGAATAAAGCAATTTCATTTTGGGTTGTTATTATTATATAACTTTTTTTACAATGCATTAAATGCAAAGAATCCAACAAAAACTTACGCAGCAAATTATATCTTCCACTTTTTACTCGTGAGTGAATTATTATTTTTAATAGATGGAACAATCGTGACGGGTTTTTAACACCACCGAATTTCATTTGTCTATTTTAACACAAACCATTATTGCAACCAATTTAAAGAAAGATCCATGCCCAAGCCTGCATGCATTAAAGTGTGTACACATGACAACTCAGAAACTGAAAATTCTAAACTGAAATGTGTACCTTTCTCTGCATGCTCATTTTCACCATTCCACACCAAGTAGAAAATTAACTAGAAGATCTGCACTGACTTGAATCTACTCCATTTGAAGTTGATCAGGAGCTAAGAATACTTCACTATTGGTATTTATCACATTAATTAGCTCTGAAATTACTCATAGTAATTAAGTATATTGTTCTTAAACCCTAGAGATTATTGAACGACTTTCGCTTAAAGGAAACAATATTGAGGGAAAGCCTTCTTTTCCAGAAGAAAAAGTTGTCTGTAAATGAGTTTTTAATTCTTCTAAGCTCTCCTGCTCTGGATGGACTTGATGCTATCTTCTAGAAGCTTAAGACAACTGTTAAAAAAAAAAAAAAAAAAAAAAACCACATCACTTTCTAAAACCTTCATAGATTTTGAGCTGTGACTTAAAGCATGTCATGTTATCACCGTGATCTTTGAACAATTCTTGTTTATGCACGTAGCAATCCCAAACGTAGCACAAGGTACTTCCATAAGTCAGATCCCCGTGTCACAAGTGCTGCAAGCATATAAGATTTCTACAAAGGTTTGCCACGTGTTGGAGAGGAACTCAAGACTGCGTGGTCCCACAGGATAAAACACAGAAAAGCAGAAACTTCTATTTGCATGGTTTATTATCAAACACAAGAGGGACGGCTGACTGAATCAAGAAAGCCTTTTAGAAACTGTAAAATTCAACAGGACTGCTTCTAAACACGGAGCGTGCCCCCCTCCTCAGTTTTGTCAGGGGGTTTTTTTGGTGTGTTTTGGGTTGGTTGTTGTTGGTTTGTTGGATTTTGTTTGGTTGGTTTTTTTGGGTTTTTTTTTTTTTAAGCAAGCAGCATGGCTTAAATTTCTCAGGCTTGACATCCCATTGGGCTGGTGCGTCATGTCCCTTTTTGTCAGCCTGTCACGTCACACGGTGTAATATGGCATTTCTGGGTAACGGACTGAGACACGTCATGCCAATGACATGTCAAGCTTGTGAATTTCAAGAAGACACAGTTCAATGAAAAACATGGTTTTCTAACTGCCCTGGAGGTTTTAAACCTTAAGAAAAAAAAAAAAAAAAAAAAAAAGACTTTTCTTCTCCAGTGATTTTGCCACTGAAAAGCACATGTTGTTTGGTGTTACCTGTGTGTAGAAGCAGGTATCTGAATATTTGGACATCTTTATTATCTGAATCTTAAATTGCTGATTCCATTTGATAATTAGGAAAGGTCTGGGGCATATATGCAATTCCCTGTTGTTTACTTCCAGCAGAATACATATGCTGTGATAAAACTTAACACCATTTAACGATAAGTCAAGTCTAAATATTCAGTTTCCATGGTTCATAATATAACGATTTATCCTTAATATTTTTTAGGCATATGTATGCTTCCTGGTGACTATAGAGGCATATTATGTGGAGGCTTAAATACCAGGCAACAGGTAGGACACAGAGTGCTAGCCTTGCCTATCCTCTATGCTGGGTTTGGACTTGCAAAACAAAACCAGACTCTGGCTGCAACACTAAGAACCTTCTGAATTTTTTTTCAAAGCAGGCTTTGTCAACACAGATTTAATGCCCAGCAAAATGAATCAGATATGGCTAACACCTTTCTCCCATCACTAGTGCCATTTCTTATTCTATATCCTTTAAATGCTTAAAGGAAACAGCATCTTTACACCACATCCCAAATTGCTTTTATTTTGTTAACAGTTCTTTTGGACACAATTTGTAGGAAGAAGCCAATTAAGAGCTTAATAAAGCAACTGTCATGTCAATACCTCACTAAACCAAACAAGTGGCTGGTGGTTTTTTTCCAACAGCATTTTTGCTGATTTCAAAAGCAGTAATGCTTTCTCAGGTGGACAGCTTTCAAATCACACAGAAATTTCTTAAGACCACCACTGTAAATTGAATGTAGAACTGGGAAGGCAACTAATAGTATGTAGATAAGAAAAAAACCCAAAACAAACAAAAAACCCACACACATACAAAACAGACAAAACACACATATCAAACAAAAACAAAAAAATACCCCCCTAAAAAAAACCACAAACAAACAAAAATAAAATAAAACCACACAAACCTCAAACCAAGAGCAAAACAACCAAAGCACAGCCAATAAGAAAGGAAATACATGCTTCCTTAAAGGAAAACAAAGCCCTAAATAAAGGGGCAAGTTCTAGCAAGTCATTCTATACTTATCTTCCACTCTAGTTTTAACCTGATAGAAAGACATGAATCATTGGACTAGATTAACTCAATTCTGCCACCTCTTTTAATGCCTTACTCTCACAAACTGGTACGTGTCTCAGTTCCTCGGTAACATCCTTATTTTGGGAGGGATATTTCCACAACCTACCAGTTTGTTGTATCAGCAAATTGAGTGTTTGTGAAATCCTTAAATATAACAAAGCTCAGATAATGGTCAGCAGCCAGGGAATTTGCTGTCATCAGCAAGGCACCCCTGCTTACACAGCTAGTGTTCAAAAATGCAACAACACACGTGTTGAAAGACACAAATCTCTGCTTAGACATGTACTAAAGATTTGAGCTGGTAGACCTTTACTTGCACTTGTAGAAGACTAGAAGTGACAAAGGTCTGGACACATCTATATCTTATTCAGCTGTATTGTCTGTATACTAGGACTGGTTTAAGACAAATTAAAAATTAAACATCCATTTTCCTGAAAAAAAAAACCAAAAAACCACAACAAAAAACCCCAGAATAAAATCATAGTTTTGGCTGGAAGAGACCTTCCAGATCATCAAGTCCAGCCTTATTCCTAGCCCTATCAAAACCACTAAACCACATCCCTACAGTACCCTTACGATAAAAACAATCATCAGGTAGCTCCTTTGGGTGACTGAGTAGTTACAGCCTAACACTAAATCTCTGACAAAACCCATTTTATTCAAGAATGCATAACTGAACTTGTCCAAAATTTACATTTATATTTATATATATTACTTGTATAGCTTTGCAACTCTTTCAAGTATTACCACAAGTACCCTACAAGAAAGGTAAGACACAAAGATCTCAGCCTTTAGAATGGCTGTTTTACTAAATAACTGTTTTTCAATAAGGGAGCTGGTTGAAAATGCAGTAGCAAAATAGATGCTAAAAATAAAGCCACAAGGTTCTTTAGTATAAAACAGCTTTATACAACAAAATACTTTTTCATTAATAACAAATAAACTTGTGAACTTATTCCATCAAAACGCACAACAACTATTGAACCTTAGCACTCTGTGGTGGACTAAGAGCTATATTCCACTTTAACCTTCAGAGCTCCATCTGAAAGGAGGAGATGGTGTTCTGCTGCTTATAATTGATGCTGGTTAAGATAACACGAGACCATCTTCCTTGTGGAAACACTGAGCATTTCCAATGAAATTTTTCAGTTCAAGAAATACAGTAATTTTAAATATATTTTTAAAAAATGAAGTAAAACTCAGACTAAATGTACACTGGTCTGCTTCAGCTTGCGTCTTCTCGCAAAGCCACGCACCACACTATCAGCAAGTGTTCCATTAAATCTCACATTTTACAAATAGCTGAAATTTAAAGAAAATAAAGAAAGGGTTTACCTCAATTCCCCTTGGCATCTATCATTACACAACTACACCTGCTTTTAACCACCAGTCCTGAGCTGCTCTCCCAGCTATTATCCCTCTTCTCTAGTCCAAGCATCCTTCAAACCTACAGACAGCCCATAATCTGGGTAAGCAAGGAGGCAGAGTTGGCACTGCATCAGAGAGTATGTATTTCTCTCCTCTTTTCCTTCATGTAAGGCCCACACACAAACCTGCATTTAGACACGATACGGCACCAAACAGGTCTTACAAAATACACAGTTTCCATACATCAGTGCAGAAATGCATCCTCCCCACAGCACAGCATGTTGTAATGGATGAACAGATGCCAGAAGCTGTCAGGAAAAACAAAGCATCTCTCCATTAGTTTCTTAAAGAGAGAGGCGAGGAGGAGATAAAAAGGCACACTGTGCTGCGTATTGATCTCTTTGGATCTAGTGAGAGGGGTTTTTTTTTTATTATTAACTATTGAAAAAACAATTTTTTAACATTTACGTGACTATCTTGAAAAATGTTGTCATTGTGAGAAAAGAGTAAAAATTCATGCTGCTAAGGAAAGCAAAAATCAACTGTCTCCACGGGATAACTGAGGATTTATAAACAGGTAGGTCTGGTTGGAGGACATTATGTTGGACAACCCACTGTGATGTCTCTCTGGAATATAGAGCTAGCTAGAAACTTTCCCTCCTCAAGAAATATGAAGCTTCTTTTCCTCTTCTGAGAGACGTGCATATCTAACAGCTGTCAATTCCCCTATTTTCATCTATGTTTGTGAGCAGTATCTCTGACAGCAGACCTGAACTGAGAACAAAATACAGGACCATTCATCATAAATTGTTCCAAAAGATGCAGGACAAGTGATTCTGTTGGAGAAGACATGGAACAACTTGATTTTTTTTTTTCCTTCTTTTCTTTCTTACAGCAAGATAAACCATGTGCATCTGTACTGAATCTATACTATATATTCCAGAATCAAACTCATAGCTTGCACACAAATGCAAGGCCTCCTTATTTCCAGGTTCTCGTTCCTCCTGTTCATTTCTAATGTTTATGAGGTCATTCTAAAGACTCACAGAATGGTATCTGACCATCAGGTAAGTCAATCTTTAATACTTCTACTATTTCTTTGGCATTCATTTTACTTTTATTCCCAATTTTAGTAATATAATTCCAAGTGGGGTACTACTAACATTTCCAGTAAACAGACAGCTCAGAAAGAGTGTGGTTACTGGAGAACAAATCAGTAGAAGCTGGGTTTCTCTTTCAGTGAGGGCTCCTAAGCAGCAAGGCTTTCCCCTCTCTTCAGCAGCCTACCTCTGGGTGTCAAAAGTCATAGAGCTATGTTTCCTTGCTGGAACTCCCATTTCCATCAGGACAGTAGCAATAGTCTTCATTCTGTTCCAGCTACAATCCAACTCATTCTCTTACCCTGCCATGAGCGCTTAGTAAGCCACTGCTATATTTACTGTTCTATTCTCCATTCCAGAAATGCCATTTCAGGCCTGATGAGTTCCTTGCACTCCTCTGAAAATTGTCTTGGCAACATTAGCACCAGTTTTTGCGCAGCTTCTTTATACCACAAGGCAAAACAAAACATCTGTTTTGACTCTCTTGCTTGCACAGAATCACAGCATGGTATGGGTTGGAAGGGACCTCTGAAGATCATCGAGTCCAACCCCCCTGCCAGCACAGGACAAAACTAGAGCAGATTCTCCCACAGAAATGAATCCAGACAGGTCTT
>JAAGNO010029258.1:0-10095 GCA_033439905.1 Ceryle rudis
TGGACTCCGGAAGCCTATAGGCAAGGAGAAACTCAGTAAAATGAAGGAATGTCTTCTGAGGTGGTGAGCTGCTTAGACATCAGGCACACTTCTGCCTCTTCATAGTTGAGAGAGTACTCTACATTTGCAGGCATCTTGTTCAAACAAAGTTAGTCAAACTAACATTTTTCACAGAATCACAGAATCATCTCAGTTGGAAAAGACCCATGGGATCATTGTGTCCAACCATTCACCCTACTCTACAAGTTCACCCCTAGACCACATCCCCCAACACTACATCCAAGCGATTCTTAAACACATTCAGGGATGGTGACTCAACCACCTCCCTGGGCAGCCTATTCCAATATCCCACCACTCTTTCCAGGAAGAATTTTTTCCTAGTGTCCAGTCTAAATCTGCCTTGTTTCAGCTTGAAGCCATTCCCTCTGGTTCTGTCACTAATTACCCGAGAGAAGAGACCAGCACCAACCCCTCTACAATGTCCTTTCAGGTAGTTGTAGAGAGTGATGAGGTCTCCCCTCAGCCTCTTCTTCCTCAAACTAAACAGACCCAGCTCCTTCAAATGGTCCTCATATGATTTATTCTCCAGTCCCTTGACCATCTTCGTCGCTCTCCTCTGCATGTGCTCCAGCACCTCGATATCCTTCTTGTACTGAGGGGCCCAGAACTGGACACAGTACTCAAGGTGAGGCCTGACCAGTGCTGAGTACAGGGGCGCAATCACCTCCCTACTCCTGCTGCTCACACCATTTCTAATACAAGCCAGGGTGCCGTTGGCCTTCTTTGCCCCCTGGGCACCCTGCTGGCTCATATTCATTCACTTGTCAATTAGAACCCCACTGTGGAGATGTTTTCCTCTCTCATCTCATTTTCATTATTCAGTTCCCAGACCAGAAATTTCTTGTTACTTTAGTTCCAGGGAACGTGTTATTTGAAGACACTGACTTTGTAAGTCACCACCATTCACAAACATTACAAATTTTTCTTCATCTATCAAACAAACTAGAAATGAAAAAACACTGGTAGTATTTTGCTACATCTCCTTTCACAACATCAGATTGCCCCTCGCTTCAGGCCAGCCACTCTAGCACAAATATTAATTCCACCAGTGTGCTACAAATATTTCAGCAAATGTTTAAATTAAATGCTTTGTAAGGAGAAAATTAACTATTTCCATTTGAAATTGTTGCAATGAAGCATTAGAACTCTTCAGAATATTTTCTCACCACTCTCAGATAAAACAAATGCTTACACATAGTTTCAGTTAGTCCAAAAAACTGGTTTTTTCAGAGAGTTTTGCTCCCTGGTATTCATGCAGTTTTGACAGCCACTTACTGTAATCCTTACCTGGTAGTTTCGTAGCCAGGTTTCAGACAGCTTTAAGTTGACAACACCGCCTCTTTCCCTCAGCTTTGTGTAACAGTCCAATAATGGCTTAAAAAAAAAAAAAAACCCAAAAAGTAATAGGTTATATACAACAAAATAGTCTCAAACTTGAAATATAGCAGCTAAAGTAACATACTTGTTATACCTCTTTATACTGGCAGTAGACAACAAAAGGCCTTGAAGGAGCAACAAATTCCAATAAAGAAAGTAATAAAGGAGTGGGATGGAACTTGCTGGCTACAATTAAGCTGCAAAAGAAATTTAACATGCATTAGTTTTCTGCTTCTAAAACCTATTCATCAAGTGACATTTTCTCCTACTTAGCACAGCGATCAATTATAGCTTGAACGTTGCTAATCAGCACGTTTTCATGACTCTAACAACTCCCCAAATATAAAACCAAATCTCAATTTCCACCTACAATTAAGAGGCTAAAACGCTTGTTCCCTAAAGTGCACTGCAGAAGTGTTCATTTCGGCTGTGTTGAGCTCCACAATAATTCTTACAACCCAACAATGTGCGCTGCTTTCTCTACCCTAAGGCCATCATTCACATTTAATTTAATTTTGTGACTGCTGATTGTTGCTTGGAATGTAACCTCAGTCATGATTTGTTTAGACAAGGTAATTCTTAAATGCACTTTTTAATATAAAAGTTATTATTTCAAGAGGAAAAGAATCCCTTCCCTTCATGGGCATTACTAAAAGTCTTTTAAAAAGAAATTATGTCCTTGCCAACTTAAAGGCTTCATATTTTATTCTTCATCCTTGCTTAAATATCACATTACAAATCGTATTTGCAGATGCTTAAGATTCTATACAGGTACCTAGTGTTTTGGTCAAAAAAAAAAATCACTGCTAAACTGCACTGCAAGAAATGGTTAAGATTCGAGGAGTTAATAAGTTGTACTTGTGCAGAAAGAATGGGCTAATTAAACAACTTATCTATTATACAATTACTATATATAAAGACCCATCAATCAACATTTTGTTTTCCCCAGGGGAATGTACAACACTGGAGATACCATCAAACTTATCGAACAAAAGGGAGGTAAAAATTGGTGTTCAGGTGGAGAAAAAGAGGCGAGACGATTCTTTTACAGTCACTTCTCTTTTGGTTTTCTGCTGGCCATGGCCTTGCAGGCTACGGATTTAACCCTAATACCAAACTTAAAAAAAAATTTGTTCTTAGTAATTAACCAAGTGGACCACGAAGAAAAAAAAGACTCCAGGCTGTGCCTCAGAAGGCTTGGAGTGCTGTCCTGACACTGCCAGGAGCTCCGCCAGCCAACAGGAAGGAGAGAGATGAGAGACTGTGAAAAAAACCAAATTCTGTTCTCTCATATGTCAGCACATATTGCTGTCAGCAGGTAGCCCAGGCAGTCACAAAAATAGTGTAACGGGTGAGAGGACAGAAGGAGAAGGAGGTAGAGGAAGGGCAGGGAAGGGTAGAGGGGGTGCGTGGTCTAATTCTGAACACATGGAGTGTCTATAATCCAATTTCTGGTTTCATTGTATCAGGAAAAATTTAATAGTCTTTCTTAAAAAAATACCAAATCCCTAATAAACATCGTCCTCCCCCACCCCAATACCTGTGACAGACCTGAACTCTCATCAACGGAACTGAACAAATAGGTGCAGCAGAAGGACCAGGTTACCATATAATCGCACAGCAGACATATTTTATTAAAACTCTATGTTCTACAGGAAGTAGTAGATATTCTTAAATTCAGGACCTCAAGAATTGGGCGCCTAAAGTTGGTGCCCATCTTTACTTAATGACCAGTTTTTCTTTACTCTGACAGTGAGTCCTAATCGTTCTCCCCACCTCCAATGTTAACCAGCTTTTACCTATCTTTTCCCCATTTCTCTTGCAAAACAAACCCAAATCCTAACTTCCCTGCCTGCTTCTACTCATTCACCAAGTCATTAGTTTGAAGCATTTCTGCATTGCATGCCAATTTTTCCTGGCTTAGGAATACATGTACCCTGTGGTTTGTCATCTTAACAAATGGTGGGCTATCAAAGGCAGATGACTAAAGAAAGGTGATCCCCACTGAGCCATCTGCGACAGCGCCTTCAGGCAACTAGATCTCTCTTCTCCCCCCATCATGCAGAAGACTTCCTAGAGCAAGAAATCGCTTACCCCTTCAGGTACGTAACTTGTTGTAACTTCCATGCATTACAAAGGACAAAAGAAGTATCGAGTGTTTTAAAACAAGGGAAAAATACAAAATAGGTTTCCTTGAACTCAGACAACAACCAAATACGTTATTTTTCACTACAGGAAGAATCAAGTAAAGTCCAATATGAATTTTTGCTTTGCTAGATGATGCACAGATGTTAATTGTAATGATGGGTGCAGGAGACAGCAGTTAAAGCAGAACAAAACGCTGCCATTATTCAGGCAGCCTAATGGTCATCCACAGGCATTGCCAGTGCTGCTGCTGCTGCCAAACAGATGTGCAGTACTTTTTACAAACCTCCTTTACCATTTTATTGCTTCAGAGAATGCAGAATGACCTGTCCCTACATCTTTGTACAAGAGGCTAATTCCACCACCTCAATATGCTAGATGAGATACACTAAAAATGAGTGTGAGTTAGAACTTTTCACAGGAATAAAAACAAGCATTTAAACATAAGCAATAAATGTGCATTAAAATTTATCCCGAGTGGAAGGGCTTCATTCCCAGTGAGCCACCATTCTCAGGAGGAAAAAATTAATATGAATATTACTAACTTAACTAAATCAACGTTATTTGATTAACTCAAATCGCTTCAGCATTTGCTAAGAACATCATGAAAAAGTCACAACCACCAAATCTGGAGCTGAGTATCTAGAAATATAGTTATTATATTTCGGTCTTCATGTTCAATCGTTCCTTAATTTAGATCCTGGCTAAAGCAGGTAAAATGTGCTTTTCCCTGTGTAAAAAATAAATGAGTTTCTAAAAACAAACGAACCCCCAAAACCCAAACTTAGTTCCAATTTAATAAACTTAAAACTTCAGCTTCTACCTCACCAATTACAATCCTGTGATTTTTATCAGCGGTCATTCTGTATTAAATTCTATGTGGATTCTGTTTCTGTTTGGATAGAAGAGGTTTGGTTGTGTTGGCTTTTTGTTGTTATTGGGTGGTTTTGGGGTTTTTTTGATTGTTTTGGGGTTTTTTTAATGTTTACTCGGAGCTAGTCAGGAAACTGACTTTCAGATCATGATATTTCAAAACATTTAAATAACAGAAAAAAACCTCAACCAACAAAAGAAGCCCCAAGACACACCTGAGGTGACTGCTTGCTTGTAAATAGTAAGAAAAAAAAGGTTAGCAAATTTTAAAACAAGGCGTTCATTTGTTTCAAGGGAAATTTGTCGATGTGTTTTCAAACAGAAAATGTTTCTGAATACAGACTCACCCATCAGCATTCTTCTCTCTCAACAAAGCAGCAGTTTCTATTAGCTTTTTCCTTCTCTCCCATTGTTTTCTTTGCTTTTCCTGAACCTTTGAACAACAAAACCAGTAGTTGGCACTTTAAATGCTAATTATGTATTAGAACACTATTGTATGAACTTAATTTCATTTTTTTTTACATCTTAGATGGCTTAATATAAAAGACAACTTCCAGAGTTTCATTTTAACACCTGAATAAGCTGTATTTCAGCATGTCTGATTCAGACAGCAGCATTTCAGTATACAGTGAACTGTAAGGATATGTAAAACTTGAATAGCCACAATGAATATTCTTACATTTTCTTTATTTTCTTTTACTTTGTTCTCTTTAAATTCTACATCTTCAACATTAATGTCCATTGTTTCTGGCTCTTCTGTTTGGTTGATCTCCATAGGTGCTTCAGTAGGAGATTCCTGTTCTGTTTCCTGTAGGGAAGTCTGCTTCTCATCAGTCAATCCATTGCTTTCTTCTTCCAGCAGTGTGCTATCTTCAGGTTCTGAAGGTAGAGTCTCTGTAGAAAATGTCCCAGAGAGGAGACTATCCATTTTACTGAGAGGAAATTCATGAAGATTATCAAAAAAAAGTTTTGGAAATCCAAAACAACTGGTAGCAGCTCTAACAGGTCCCCCTCCTGGATACATCTGAATAATGGATCCATAGCCTGTAAGAGCCAAAGAATCAAAAATACATTGGAAAGCCAGGATTTCATAAATATTTACACTTTCTAAATTTCTAAAATGCTTAAATGAAGCATTTGTTTAAGAACAGGTATGTAAACTGCCTGCTCCTATTCTAACCTTCATCAAGTCTGCTGAAGTATGCCTCAGGGTAGAAAATCTTTATTAGAAGGGCAACACTTACTGCAACTCATCAGGACAAGTTAACTCAAAGATTATGCATGTATTAAACATATTTAGGATTAGCACAGAACATATAAGCAGTGACAAACTGATAGAAAAGCTAATTTAATTAAGAATGAAAAGACAAATTTTCTCTGGTATTTGTTACTTTTCACTACAGAGTGGTTATTTTTTATCAATAAAAAGTAACAGCTAATTTAAACAGCGTTAATAGGCAAAGAATTTCTTCAGTATCCCGACTGTAAAGGAAGAGACCTAAGATGTTTAAATGTACTAAAATAAACTTTTAAAAAGTGATGCTGAAATTGCATCTTATTTAATTTTCTACAGAAAGCATCCCTATAGCCAAAAGTTGTTGAAACAAAACTGATTTATATAATGCAACTGCCTTTGTGCTGCTCGGCCAACAAATAGCACATCCGGGTGCACAACGCTGTATCGCACCTCCCACCTCTCCAGGCTTCTGGAATGTAATTATCATCTCTCTCTAGCATCTTTGAAAGACTTATGATTAAACTGATTAACTGAGTTTGAGAAATAAAAACCAAATTAGATTTCTCCTAGAACGCTCAAGAAAATGCCACACGCTAATTTTCCAATTACGCAGCTGTTAAATCTCTGGCACAGTGACCAAGAAGAATCACAACATTCTCAGTGCTGGGGGCTGCCTGAATTCCACTGCTACTAGTCCTGTTTTCTGCCATTTGCTTTCCTGGACCTCCCAGGTGCCTGTCGAGAATCTTCATCCAAACTCCTAATGACAAATGTCATTAGGCTAAGACTGAAACTAACTCAGGCTTACATGCAAGGCTGTCAACTTCAAATTGAATTTTTTTTTTTTAACAGTGAAAAATAAATCCAACTGAAATATGCAAAATACAACTTTCTTCAATGGAAACACAATCATCTCTTTGAACACTGGAGACACTAAAAGTAGATTTTAAAAATTGAGATAGTTTATTTGGAAGTGCTGCTTTTTAAAAGTATCCAAGAGATGTGTATTTCTTAAGTTTCAAGGAAGCCCTCAGTCTGTACATTACTAAGGCTACTGCTACTTACCTCCCATTCGCTCCATCACTGCACCCAGCACAAGGCCAGCACAAGTTTCCATTACGATCATCTTGTTGCCAGCACGGATGTTTCCTAAAGTCAGCATCTGAGCTAGAGTGTCATACCGCAAGTGGCTAGAAGAGAGTGTTTTAAGAAATACCAAATTCATTTTCTTAGAGTTAGAAATATTGCATGTAGGTAAGATTTTCAGGAACAGGACCAGTGGTCTTCAGAGTCGCCATGGGGAAACATAATTAACCATCTGGTAATAAAGAAGGACTATAATCGGAGCCAACAGGAAATTAGCAGGGAAAATCAAAAGTAGGATATGAGGTAGGGTGCACATACTGAAATGGACATCTCATGCTGTGTCAGAAAAAGTATTTTTAAAACTTCATTTCTGTCTTGTCGTTTCTTTTCTCTGACATGTCAGTTTTGTAAAGAACAGATGGTATTTGAATGCATTTCCTAATCCAGCAATTTCTCTTCAGTGATTTTCATCTGTATTACAGTAGCATGCACCACCTGCAATCCAGGAGCAGTATCTAACTCTACTGACTGCAGTACCTGCCCTGAGAAAACTCAGCAATGGCCAAGGAAATTACAACTAATCTTAACAGGTAAATATAAAGCCAAATGAAGGAAAGGGAGGAAGAAGGAAAAGCGTTTGAGAAGCCTTAAATAACATAAATTTGAGGAGTTTGTCTCAGCACCCTAGATCTACTATTACTACAAAAACAGTAACCCGGTCTATCTTGAACAATGTCTGTAACAATGTTATTTAATTTAGGTAAATGAAAATCAAATTCAGCTAGATCTGTCATTGTCATCCCCTCCCACACTCCTACCCTTCAGTGTTAAACACGTGTTTTTAAATTCTCCAGACTTCTGATTGAAGAAGGGTTTGAATCCCTAACTCACTGAAGGTAAAAATTCCCGCTTCTAGTTAGGTGGCTTGTGATTTTAATTACTGAGCCAGAAAACAGAGATGATATGTCACTGACCAAAACCAGGTAAAAGATGCCGCTGAACACACAAGAGCCTCTGTCCACATAGGTGATTAGCAAGATGACTGTGTTAGGGAAATGGTAAAAGCTGATACTGCATGCAAAAGACTTTTTCTCTTTGCCACTTTAGTATATTGATTCATTTTCTGTATCGCATTATTTTTCGTTAATTTGCAATCTTTCCATTAAGAGGAAAAAAAGAAGAAACATGAGTTTTAAATAATCTGGTGCAATACAGGAATTTTGCAAAAATACAAAAATATCATTGTTATAATTTGAAAAAAAAAACCAAACCCAGACAAAATGAAAACTTACTTAATTTTTCCAGGTTCCCTTGCGTAATACATTGTTGAAAGAATGCGAGTGGATGGTTTCACAATTGTAATAACTGCCTCATACCTGTAAGAAACACATGGTAATAGTCTTACTTCAAGCTCAACATATTGGACAAGTACTATTTTACACATACTAAAATTCACTTACTTTTTTTTCTTCTTCTTTATGTATTTATCTTGAGCAAATTCTGTTTTGTCTCTGAATGTTGCACTGTTCTCTATTAACTGCTGAACTATTTCCTTGGAAGAGACAATTTATTTTTTATTATAGCTGGTATTTATTACATAGTATTTTTTAAAACAAACACTGAAAATACTTTCTTCCAGTAGAGGCATGTATGCTATTAACTTCTACTGACATTAAGGGCAAAATAAATTTCTATTAATCAATGTGACAAGTGAGGCACTACCCTGACTACATGCAGGAATGCAATCGTATACTTTTGTCTCTAGGTGTTCTTTATAGTTTCAACATAAAAATGATAAAACTGAAAAGGCTCATCCTGGAAAAATGTGAGGAAGGAGTCTGGTAGGTGCCAGCACTAACTCACGAGAGAGGGCAGACTCATATGGCCAGAAATGAAGAAAAATCAGGATTGTTCCTTTCAGCATCAGCAAGTCATTATTTCAGCATTTACTGTGAAGCCTCAGTACCTGCATGTTCTTGTCCTATGTTGAATGTAAAGGAGACTACCCCTGCTTTTTCTAAGCAATTAGCTACTTTTAATTGAATTTATTTAGAATGAGGCAGTTACATTTATTAGCAGTTATTATGGAATATCTGACGTGTATTCTCTCAGTCTAACGTTCCCCATAGGAACTGGATTGCATCACAGTCCCCCAAGTCCTGTGTGAAGCTATACAGGCAAAAATATTTCACAAAGCTAAAACAAGGAACTTTATGTCATAGGTAATATTTACTTTAATCCATCTCCCTCTTTGAGTCTCTTATCTGAATTTAGCATCTCTCTGAGAGTATTTTTTTTCTTCCATCTTGTGCTAGTTTTTCCCTACACTCTGGCTATTTATCAGGCATGTCTCTTACCCCACTTAATTTTGTCTGCCTCCCAAATGGTGCTATACTCCCATATCAGCTCCTCGCCTAATGTCAAACTCCTTTCCATTTACTATTTCCTACAACACTCCCTCTGACTTCTTTTTTCTCTAGCTCCCAGGATTTCCCACAATTCCAGGTTTTGTTTCCTGGTCTCCTAGTTCTAATCTCATCCCTTTGCCAATCCAACTCTTTTTCCTCACACTTTCAGGTTCCATCTAGAGGGATCATTAAGACCTCCAAAAGAAAAAAAGCTTTCATTGCTCAGAGTTTGTCTCCATGCCTGCAGCATACGAACAAATGCTACAGTACTATTTGGGTTGCTGTGAACAAGGTCGTTTAACTGCTAAAATTGTAAGTTTCTATTAAGAAGAGCAATAGTATAACCTGTCCTCATAGGAGTCTGGAGAGAGTGGTGGTGACAAATGATGGAGTATTTTCGATGTGGACACTGCATCTACCCCTTCCGCTTTAAGAACCCGCTCCAAACTATAAGCGGTGCAAGTACTTCTCATTCGGTATTGATGCTTTTCAAGCCATTATTTCCCAATGTCCTTCAAACACTTAAGATGTATTATTAATGGTGTGGAACAGCTTATATCTCCTTTTTTGCCTTATTCTTGGAAAAAGTAAAATGCAGTGTCTGGGTTGTTTTGGTGGAGTGTTTTTGTGGGGGTGGTTTTTTGTGTTTGTTGGCCTTTTTTCTGTTTTTCTTTTTTTTTTCTACCAAAATTCAGTGAGTAAACTGGAGAATATTTCTCTAGGGTAAGCAAAAGCCAGAAGGAAGCTGCAGCACCATGCAATGCCCCAGGAATAGATGCCACTTCTTGTCTTCATCCTAACACCTACCCTCAGGACCTTGGAAAGACTTGGGAAGTGATGGGAAATCAAACCTCACTGACACTGAGGTGGTTTTATTTCAAATAACGGTTTTGTCCAAACTGAGCCTGT
>JAAGNO010029258.1:10195-32976 GCA_033439905.1 Ceryle rudis
TGCTAATATCACACAGTCTAAAATGAATATTCAGCTACAGTTTAGAAACCAGAGTTAACAAAGTAGGATATTTTAATAACCTAAAATAGAAGTATGGTAGATGTATGACACAGACATGCTGAGGACATACAGAAAAGCCAGAGTGATCTGCCATGGATAATGAGAACGAACAGAAAACATCAAAGCTATCAGACTGATTAGTACATTTTTCTCAGAGATAACACCATGAGCAGCACAACCATGGAAACAGAAGAAATACCATTTTAAAACTCCTTGGACACATCCATTATCAAGCAGGTAAAAGCAGAACAGCTGCTCTGAAAAGCAGCAGCAAGATGCAGAGAGGAGATGAACTTGATGTAAGCACAAGCAATTTCTTATTTTTATTATGAAGGGTAAACCAAAGATGAGAGAGAATTTAGCCTGATAATGGGGAGAGCAAAACTGGCTGCAATGGTTTGTTAACATTTAAGATGGCCTCACCTCTCTGTGACCAAGTGCAGGGTAAAACCCAATCCTTTTTCTAAAAGGCCAGAACTGATCTCTTGAGAATATACTTAGCTTTTGAGGTGCAGATAAAACACAGGCACCACACAGCCTTGGTAGGTATCGCCTAGAGGCACACTGACAGCACATCCGTTACAGAGTGTTACTTGTTAATATGTTGGTGTTTACACATAATCCTTTCCTACACCATGGATAGTTTCATTATTTTAGTAAGTGTGTAATATAGAAATAGCATTTTGAATCTTATAAACGAATCAAACTAAAAGGTGAATATGCAAGCTGTATTTCCTTATCAGTTTTAGTATTTTTTTTTCTGTTATGACAGCTGAAGCCGTAAAAATTGATATTTTTCCTCCAGTGTCAAAGTTGCCAACCTTACATGAAGTTTTCTCTGAAAATAGCCTTGCATTTTTGTAAAAACAGATCTTTAGGAAAAACAGGACTTGAGCAGAAGAACAAAGAAAAAGCACGTGAGTCTATGCACCGATAAAAAGAATAGCCTATTTAATAAACTAAAATATAACTATCAAGGGAGCACAGAAATGACACCAAAACCTTATTTTTACCTGTCCTTTAATACCCTTGTCCTTCAAAGCCTTTATGTCATCATGAGTCAGTTTTTGAGACTTTCCATCGTCAACTATGTTACGATTATCTGTACCTGCTTCTTTTGTTTCTAAAGGAAAAGGATACAGATTTGTAAAATCTAGCTCTAAATATCTTCAAGGTGGAGAAACACAGGATTTTAGTTTCACAGAAAGCAGACCTCTCAGGATTAAACCCACATGCTTCATGGCCTTGCGAAGTATTGTCTAAGCAATCAGTGAAATGTAATATGTAAAATACACCTTAGTATGTATGTATTCACTCAAACTAAGGTTCACAATTTCTCCAATATTAAAAGGCTTATTTGTTACAGGACTAGTGAAACAGCAGATCAAGACAAAATCGTGCATTTCTACGACAGAAAGAACATAAGTAATGTTAACAATGATTAACAGAAAGCTTTTCCATCATCACTGGTATTACTAAAAAAATAAAACCCAAACAAATTTATTGGAACTCATTTTTCCAAACGTCAGTCAATCAATCCTCTGTAATACCTGTGGTAGTCTCTTCCACCTCTTTCTTTGGCTGGAGGTTTCCACCACTGGTCACTTCAAATGTAGTTCCATAAATATGTCCAATGGCATTATCCAAATAGAACCACTGCTTCTCAAAAATAATTTTTCTGAAATAATATTCAAGATATATTAAAAGTGTTATTTTTGCTATGCCTGAAACCCACAACAGTTGAAAATATACTATAGCTTCAGAGATGGAATTTTTATCTATATCCTTAAAGAAAACCAGGACAAGCATAAAAAGTAAAATGAACCACAAAACCCCATTAACCTAAAACTGGTTAAGAAAGAACAAAGAACTTAAAATTTAGTATACAGTAAGAAATTTTTTTTACAGTTCAAAAGAATTCTAAAATGGCAGCTAAGACTAGAGCACGTGAATTATATACTACCATTTTTGACAGAGAAAGTCAGAACAAAGAAAGCAATGAAATTAATTTAGAGTATATTAAATCTTGTCTGGGTCATGCAGATTTGTGCAAAAAGATGAGCATGAACCTGTATTTTACAGAGCTGCTTTGAAACATTTGCCAAAAGACTATGAAGAAAACAAATAGCAGAGATTGTCTTGTAATTGTAGATTACATGTAAAAAAAAAATAAAATTATTACCACTTTCATTTCAATTGCACTAAGGGAGATTTGCATTTTTCCTTCTTCACACAAAAAGGACCTGCAAATCCTTTAAGATTCAGGCTGACCTCCAAGAGTTTCTTTGCTGACCCAAGAAATAACAATCTTGTCAAATGAAACTGGCACCAGAGTACATGCCACACTCACGTTTGAATCAAAACTTACCAACAGCAGCTCTTATTATGCCATCACTAATTCTGAAGCTAAGCAAAAAGCTTGAGTTCTTTGTTATGTCCAGTTTTCTACTGAATGAAGTATGCAACTGATGCATATATTTTACATGTTATTATTTGTATCCCCGAGTACAATCTAGAATTTAACTGAACCATAAGGATAAAGTTTTTTCAGAGACATTCCCAAATCTTCTTAATGAAAAATTAATTATATACTTGTTCATGTAAAATATATTAATCCCTGCCAACCCAGACTTTATAGGACTAATAAATGATGATAAAAGACTTGAAATAACTGAAAACTATTTAGATAAAAAATTGTGTGCATGTGCTTAAGTTTAATCTTGATGACCATTCTAAACAGAAGGAAAAATTAATACAAAAGTTATTTAACTATCTGTGGCCATAGGGTTTTAAAGAAAAACCGAAGAGGGACCTAATGAACAGATCCTGGCAGCGCTCTGCAGGCTCAGAGAGTAACTACCTCATTTTTGATGCCAGAATCTACTGGTGAACATTAAGCCTGTCTATAACCAGTACACCCACATTCGTAGATCTGAGTTATGCCATTTTTAAACTAGTCTCATTCAAGCGTAATACCTGCAAACCTCCGCACTACTGAATCAGATGTCTGGCCACATTACCCAACACTGATTTCTACCCAGTGATCTATAAAGTTGCCTGTTGCAATGGGAAAAGCCTAGGCTGTGACCACCGATTATAGCATTTCCTGCTGGGGTGCGGGCACTTCTTGCTATGCCAGTTGGCCTAGGAAAAAGAAATAGAAGACCTTTCAAAGAACCCTCTCCAAAGCAGTAACTATCCCGAATGGACAACTGGAATCTTCCCACAGTCTAACACTGATGAGAACACTTAAGCCAATCGCTATTAAAAAGGTAACAGTGCATCCTGAAGAAAAGATATGCCATGGCGAGATAACTACAAGGAAAAGAAGCTTTTCAGGCTGCTGCACCTTTTCTCCCCTTCAACTGGCACCATCTTGACAACGGCAACTCACAACCACCTTAAATATCTTTCAAATTCTTAAAAGAAACGCAGCTGGGAGATCTTCCGGGTTTTTTTCATCGTAAGCACTGAGGCAGCATTAAAACTTTTCCTGTTTTCTGTCCCATGGGCCTAGCGAGGCCGTTGTTTGTGACTGGCAGGGCAAGGAAGCTGTGGGTCACAGGGGGTCACACTAGGACTCCCCTCAGGTGGGGCCGCCGCTGAAGTGGCCTCACGGGTGAGAGGAAGGAAAGGAAGGCGCAAACCGCGACGGGTAGAGGGAGCCGACCGAAGGGACCTCACCTCCGCCGTAACACGGGCACCGCTTTGAAGACATCGTCCCGTTTTAGGACGGCGCAATCCCCCTCACAAATGCGCGGCCCCGGGCGAGAGCCGTCCTCCATCATCTCCGCCGCCGCTCGTGCGGGGGTCCGCCGCGAGGGTGGCCACTGCGCAGGCGCCACCGGCCCTCTCCTCCGCCCTCCCGCCCTGCCATTGGCGGGCGGGCGGCGCAAGCGCGACACGTGCCGGCCGCCCGCCAATGGCAGGGTGGGTGGGGATACAATGACGCCTGCGCACTGGGGCAGCACGAGCCGACGGGAAGGGTAAGTGGGCGGAGCGAGAATCCCAGCCACGGGGACGAGCCGGCCAATCAGAGTGGGCGAGCCGCGCCCCCGGCTCCACGGTAACGCTACATGCTCCCTCGGGATTGGCTGCGGCGCCGGAAGGAACGTATCGGCGCCAAAATAGAATGCGGGGGGGGGCTTACTTATTCTTCCTCCTTGCCTACTGGAGGGGCTGTTGGTGGCTGCGGCGACGGGACCGGACCGTTTCGTACCGTTTCGTTTCCTCCACGCGGGGCAACAGCAGGAGACTGGTGCTGTGGTTTTCTCCCCTCATCGCTGGGCCTCCTTTTTGCCTCCCCGGGGTAGGGAGAGGGAGACCGGGTCTTCCAAAGGGCCTTAGAGCTAATTCAGATCATCCATTCCTAGCCCTGCAGGCGAAGTCCCCTTGGCAAATAACCCTAATTTAATTTAAATATTTTCTGATAAAAATTCTGTTTCCGTAGCTCAGTTTGCTGTCACTTCCCAAAGTGACACCTGCGGAGCGAGATGAGTAAGGAAGTCAGAGGCAGGGGATGCACCCGAGGAAGAAGCTTTTATGGGTGGCGAGGAGGATGGCGAGGTGGATGGCGAGGCAGAGGACAGAAGGGAGAGAGGAGAAAAATGCCTGAACCGGGTGAGCCAACTCCTCTGTTTCTGTTTTCTGAAACCATAATGCTTTCCTTTTGATCTACTTTAGCACAAGGTAATTACAGCTGTTTGCTTCCAGTGTTCAAAGGAATCACTGAGAATAAAGCTTGCAGAGTTTTAGTATCTGCATCATTTTAACTGCCACTTTAATATATATTTTTTCCTTCCTCAGTAAGGTCTCGACTTGTTCAATCAACGTTGGACCAGTTTATTCCCTATAAGGGCTGGAAGCTTTATTTCTCTGAAGGTATTTTTAGACCAAAGTTATATATAGCAAGTATTTAATTCCATTTTTTTATAGAACTTGTCCTAAGTAGAGGGCATAAGTTTGTCAGAAAGCAACTGAAATAAATATTTGTTATATAAAAGCATAAATATGATAAAGATTTCAATCTTGTGGCATCCTGTAATCTCTGTGGGCTCCAAAACTTGGAAGGGGATCTCGAATAGTGTGAAATATGATCTTTCTTAAACCTGTTCAATTAGCCACATAAAACCTTCAGTCTATCAAAGACTGGAACATTTATACCTCTACTATGCATTTCTTGATCCTGTGTGCTTGTCCTGGGTCATCTTAGAGAGAGTTCTGTTTTGTAACAGGTTTTATAATAGAACATAACTGTGGCACAATAGAGATCTATTATGTTCCTCAGTTTGGGAAGGCAGAAAAATAATGGAAGAGAAAAGGCTTGTTTATGTAAAAGTAATTATTTCTATTATTAACATGGTGTGTTTCTAATTAGCTTATGCTGACAAATCTCCTTTTGTTCAGAAGACTCAAGCCTTTGAAAAGTTTTTCATGCAACGCATTGAGCTTTATGATAAGGTAAAACCAAAAAATATCCCACCCCAGCAAGCTATTGTTGATACAGTAACATTACAAATTCTATGACATGATTTGGATGTGTTATGTTTGTAATTTGAAGTATATTTTATAACTTAAATTGTTTCACAGGATGAAATAGAAAGAAAAGGAAGTATTCTTGTGGATTATATGGAACTAATACAAGACAGAGAGTTGGCTAAATCAATACCAAATATCTCTACTGAATTAAGAGATATGCCTCAGAAAATACTGTGCTGTATGGGTCTGGCAATTCACCAGGTAAATACAGTTTTCGACTACGTAAAAGCATAACTCTCCCAGTGAAAAAGAATCAGTGAGACTGAGAGGCAATTATGTCATAAACCCAATATCTATGTTTTTCTGTCTTACAGGAAACTATTGTTTATTTAAAACTCAAACTCTTCCACTGCTCCACCCTTTCTATATGGCCCACAACATCACGTTTTGAAAATGCTTTGGTCTTGGTGCATTTTGCTTACTTGTCGTAACAGCAGTTGACTAAAACTAAATGTAGTTGAATACTTATGTTATTCCCTACTAGGAGTTCTGATTACTGGCCTTTTTGTAAAATAAATTGTATGTTGCCTGTGCCGCGTGTCCCACCACACGCGGCAGAACCACGGCTGGTGGGTGAACGGTGAGAACATTCAAGGATGCCTTGCTCTGTTCAATGTCTCTTTAAAGTCACATTTCACTGCTTGTTGACAATTTCTGAGATGTTTGCCCTTTAGTCCAACAACACTTCACACATCGATCACAGCATTAAAGGTTATTGTATACTTTTTTTAAGTTAAAAAACCCCAATCACAATAAATATGTTTATTTTAAATAATGATTAAAATGAAGCTTAAAACTGCTCAGAAGCAGAAAGCCACTTCAGTGGAGAGTCACTGGACCCTAGAGAACACTTGAGATTTCAGGAGTGGGGGGGATCCAATGGTAAGGGATGATAATCAAAATTAATAGCAAACTGGATCCATGTGGTGTGGCACAAGGTGCATTTGTGTCTGCCTTTCTGTTCTGTCCAGGTGCTAACAAAGGACCTTGAGAGGCACGCTGCAGAGCTGCAGGTGCAGGAAGGATTACCGCTTGATGGAGAACCAATAATAAATGTGCCTCTCATTCATGCAAGGTAATGGGTCATTGTTTTGGTTTTTTTTCCCAGGACGATCCATTTGCTGCTTATCTAATGATTGTCAGTGTCCAAGAACAGTGCTGAAAGTTTATGTATTTTATTGAGAGACTTGACTTCCTGAAGCTATCTTCAGAACAGTCTACAGTTTGGTTTCTTTATTCCCCATGACAAAGGCCAAACTGTCCTTGTGAAGAAAAAAGTGAGATGAAACCTGCTTATAAGCTGAAGAAACAAGCTCTTGTAACTATTTCTAGTTAGCTTGTAAGTAGAGAGCTTACAAGCAGAATGACTGTTCTATGAAATATGTATTGATTAAAACCAGAACTACTTAGATTTCTCCTGTTTAGTGGAGAAATCACAAAGTGATTATGATCTAGCTTTTTGTTAGCAAAAGGCTTATCTTTGTAATGAGGCTGATTGGAGGGGTGTGGACATAAACTACAGCTGGTGATATTTATTATTCGTGGTATGGATGTTTTGACAGTGGTGAATGAGGATGTGTCATTTCATATTAGCTTAAATGATTACTGTAGACAGTCTCAAGAATATTCTTCATAATGGTCCCCAGGGACAGTGGATACAAATTAAACCATTTAAAATTCCATGTGAACAAGGAAAAAAAGCTATTTTCCCGTGAGAGAAATTGTGTAGTCTCAATTTCACAAATGCATTCAAAACACAATGAGACACGTACCTGGGAAACATGCTGTAGCTGACCCTGCCTGAGCAGTGGGGTTGACTGGACAATGAGGTCTGTTGCATGGTAAATGTTTCCGTTTCAAATTTGTTATTCTGAATTATTTGGCTGGGTATTCTTTGTTCTCCTTAACAAGGTGCAGCGTCTTTTACCCGATGACGTGTTCGTATGTCCCTGAAACATGAAAACTCACCCTTCCTTTTGGAGCATAAGCACAAGAAATCCTCTTGTGTCACGAGTCTAAACTCTGATCTTCATGTGAAATAATTCAAAGAGACTGCTGTAGATGACTATGAAGCAATTTCTGTTGTATTGCTAAGGCCTTAGTAGTTTACCAGAGGGAGGTGTCACTGTATAAACAGACTGTGCAGCTGTTGAGGTTATGTACGCTTGGGAAACAGTAAATGTTACGCTGCTTTCTAGGACAAGAATCAAAGACCCGGTCCACAGACAAAATATTTCTAATCATTGCTCTGAATTACTGTTAATAGTTGGTGTGTAAATGTTAATGATAAAATTTATTCATTTAATTAACAAAAATTGCTAATGCTTAACTTCTGTGTAGAGTGTACAACTATGATCCGCTGACCCAGCTGAAAAACGTTCGGGCCAACTGCTATGGAAAATATATTGCCTTGCGTGGCACTGTTGTGCGTGTCAGTAACACTAAGCCTCTGTGCACTAAGCTAGCTTTTGTGTGTGGCACATGTGGAGATGTTCAGAGTGTTCCTTTACCTGATGGAAAGTATACTCTTCCAACTAAGGTAAGTTAAACCAATTTAATTTCATTTTTTCCCTTATCTGTAGTGATTTGACAAAAAGAAGAACCACAGTATTAATAGCAATAAGAAATGAAATCTAATCTTTAAAGCTAGGTTAAACTACTGACATGTTAGAAAAACTTTAACTTACCATGCAACTTCATATTACTGCATACCCTTGCTATTTGAAAAAAAATGTATCCTGATGAAACAAAAGCAGGAGGTTGAAACTCTCTCAAATCTAGACCAAAAAAAAAAAAAATCCCCAAACAAAACAACTCTTCGTTTCTGTTTCACTAGTTATGTTTAAAGAGCCTCTGCTGCTTCACTGCAGTGGTTCTCTGTGCTTAGATTGGGGGGTTTTATGGGATTTGTTTAGAAATTTATACTTTAATTTCACTGTTTTGTTGGGGTTTTTTAATCTGGATTTAAGAAGTTGGTAGACAGAGGACAGTACTAATTGTGTTATTGTATGTGCTCAAGCGAAAAAAAAATTATCTCCTCTAGAACATCTGCAATTATTAAACCAAACCAATCCCCACCAACACTGCCCAACCCTCAAAAACCCACCCAAAGAAAACCCACAACAAACAAAACCACCCAGAACCCCACCTGCTACCTTCACAACACCCAAAACCTCAAACCATTTCATTAAGAGGATCGTACAATGCAGTTGTATTTGCTCTAACAACTGAGGTAGGGTTCAGGTGTCTGTGCTTGATAACACTTCAGTAATCGTGTATGTGCTACTTTGTAGTCCCAATTTAACTAGCTTTTTTCCTGAAATGATGTTAATGAATCATATTAATTTTTTTTTAATAAAATAAGGCAATTTAAAATGATAACTTTTAAAAAGGTTGAGAATGAATCAGAATTGCTGTTGTTACAGTGTCTTATTCCTGAGTGCCGTGGCCGATCCTTCACACCTGACAGAAGCTCTCCTTTAACCACCACAGTAGACTGGCAGTCTGTTAAGTAAGCATCTCTCCCCTTCTGCACAAAAATGTAATGCAACAGGGTAGTCAAAAAGTGACAGGATGGCTCATTCCTTTTACACTCCCCTTAATGAGCTGTAAGTCAGCTAGAAAAGCACTACTAAATTACATCGGTCAGCTGTGACAGTTGACTTGAATGAACTGAAGTAAATCTGAGGCTTAAATATCTTAGTTTGAAGGGGTATTGTGTCCCCTGGGCTGTGCCTGCCCATTCATCTACTTTCTATGTCTAATCAGCAAGTAGGTATTCCTATATTTTGTGAGACCTTTTCTATGGGGGAAGCAGTCGCTGTTACTACAGAAACTAGCAATGAAATTTCTGTTACTACAGAAATTAAAATCTAGGAAGGTGGACAGTGGATCTGGTTTTCATTGCTTCCCTCACACTATGTCTTAGTGCTGTGAACATCCTACTATTGCCCCATAATAGATGTTTGGAAACGTTTGATGTACTTTCTTCTCCATCCCATCAGCTTACTGCAGTAAGGGTGTCAGCTTGGAAAAAACAAGATTCTGCTTACTTTTTCCCACTTCTTACATTCAGATGCTGTAAGTTCACGTGGTCTCTATCAAAAGTCTTATTGTGCCAAATGACATCTGAATATATTTTTCTTTATAAACAATCTGTAATAAAAGTAATTTACAACTTAATTTTAAAAAGTAGTGCTGACATTCTTGTCAGCAGCTCTAGAGGGTGCTGTTTATCACAGCTTCTTAGAAAATCTTGACTGAGCTTCAAGGAAAACTATCAGAGCTCTAAGTGTAGAGCCAAAATGAACATTTTAAAGAATTTGTTAGTTCCTAGCCTTTTACAACTGTGCAGAGTGAGCCACAGTTCTTGTTACGGTCTGGGGAATTTCTTGGGCTTTGCTAGGGTTAAAATGCCATTTAGGCATTCATCAGGGCAATAATGTCTAATCTCTTAATTTCTGTCTATGAGGTCCATCTGATTTCATGTACTGGACATCCCTGGAGACATTCCAGGTCAGGCTTGATGGAGCTCTGAGCAACTTGATCTAGTTAAGTGTCCCTGCTCACTGCAGGGGGGTTGGACTGGATGACCTTTAAAGGTCCCTTTCAACCCAAACTGTTCTATGATTCTACTTATTTCTACATGAATATGCTCATCAGTGCTAGAAAATCTGAATTTCAACTTGGATTATTATTTCTGGAGTTCACAGTTATTGTCTTTCTGGGTTTTAAAGTGTAATGTACATCCAGTTATTAAAGTCTGAACTGAAAAAGTCTGTTTTTCCAAATTCAGCCCTGCTGTTTCCAGAGTTTCAGGGCATTTCTGCTGTCTCCCCTTTCAGTTTGGAAAGGATTGGTTGGAAGTGCAGAGCTGCAGATCTTTTATGCTGTAGTTATGCTGTAGTTGAATTGGAAACGTTACTCATGGAGTGAACATCACCTTGTGTTTTGCAGGGTGCAAGAGCTCATGTCAGATGATCAGCGAGAAGCAGGGCGAATCCCTCGGACAATTGAATGTGAACTGGTTCAAGATCTTGTGGACAGCTGTGTCCCAGGAGATATGGTTACAATTACAGGGATAGTAAAGGTGTCAAGCACAGAGGAAGGTAAAATATGTTATTAAACTACATGTTTAATTCTTCTGCACTATGGATTATTTTCTTTCCTCTATTGACTGGAAACATTTTATAATCAACTTTTATTTCACTACCATAATGTAATAATTCAAGATTCCTGGAAAAATTCATTCATTCTTTGAGAAAATTCTCCGCACATATACCCTCCAAATCCAGGAAAATATTTTGTGTACCTAAACTGAGGGAACTTAAAGATCCAGTGTAACTAGAAACTTACTTTGCATCAATTTTTGGAAAATGCAGATGTTCAATTACTTAAATATGTACATTTTGCACATGGCTGTACTTAATATTTCTGTATTAACCTATGCCATTTTAAAATAATGTCAGTACCTAAAGACAAAAAAAATATTTTTCAATTTTTCTAACAGGAGCTTCTAAAAATAAGAATGACAAATGTATGTTCTTCTTGTACATTGAGGCAAATTCTGTCAGCAACACTAAAGGACAAAAACCAAAGAATTTTGATGATGAGACTTTTCAAAGATCATTCATGGAGTTTTCACTTAAAGATCTCTATGCTGTTCAAGAAATTCAAGCTGAGGAAAATCTATTCAGACTCATTGTGAAGTAAGTTGTGTCAGACCTAGACTAGATCTAGGATTTGACTCCTGAATCAGCATGACCACCCGTGGACAAATGTGACCGCTAATGTCAAAGCTGTGAAATGTCTATGGCTTGTGCAGTAGATACCACAGAAATTTAACAAACTCTAGTGAGCAAGGGGCTTGGGAGGAAGGGAAAGTATTGCAGTGGGGATATTAGGACTTTGGGAAGGATTTAAGAATACAGTGAAAAGTGCTTTAGTTCAACCCTGAGACAGAAAGCTATGGGTTAAAAAAAAAACCCAAGAACAAAACAACAACAAAACAAACAAAAAAAACCCCAAACCCACAAAACCAAACAACAAAACACAAAAAACCCCAATTAATTTTACTTCTTAGTGAGTAAATTCAACTTGGGTACTGTTTTGTTCTGCAGCAGAGAAAAGAGGTGCAAAGACTGAGCAGAGGGTGTGAAAGAATCTTCAGTTCAGACCAAGAAGTACTTTTTTAGCTGGACTGTCCCTCAGGCCTTCCCAGTGGAGTCAAAGAACACAAAACTAGCACCTTTTAAAAGGAAAGTTACCAGTAGTTACTGGATTAAGATAAGAATGGGTGCAGAAACGACTGGGAAGCCGGTTCTCTTCTGTGTTTGTGAACTCGACGAAAGGCTTTTCTTATTTCAAGCATGTCTGATTGTCTGAAAATTTAAAGAAATTTGATGCTGCTGATTTAAACTGATAAAACTGATATGTTTATAGAGGTTCTGTAGCAAGAGAGGTAGAACAAGTGACTATATAATAGTAACACAAGATTTATATTCCCCTTATATTACAGTGTTCTTTGTTTTTCAGCTCTCTTTGTCCTGCAATCTATGGCCATGAGGTAAGGAATTTAAAAGCTCTACTTGCAGCTTCAGTTTGAAATGTTTATGGTGACTCACAGTTGCTTTCCGTGACAAGAAGATGGCAGCCATCCAGAAGGAACGGGGTATTACAGCCAAGTGTAGGGAGCTGTCAGTATTGGTCACCATGATCAAATACTTAAAAGTGTTGGTATGTACCCCTACAGATTGTAAAGGCAGGTTTGGCCCTGGCGTTATTTGGAGGATGTCAGAAATTTGTAGATGACAAGAACAGAATCCCGGTGCGAGGAGATCCACATGTTCTGGTTGTTGGAGATCCAGGATTGGGAAAAAGTCAAATGTTGCAAGTATGGGTTGATTTATTTCTATTGTCCGATTGTATTTTTCCGATTCGTTGTTATCCTGACTTCTTGTAAGCATAGTAGGATGGCTGTGCCAAGACCAAAGTGCTGCCTGACCCCAGCTGGAGCTGTCTTTTCATATAGGACACGTCAAATATAGGATAGTACCCAGAGGGGTCCCTGGCTGCCCTCTCCTTCCAGGGAGCCTTACAAGACGGGAACTGGCCTATTAAAACACTTACCAAAGCACATATACTTGGTCAAGTCTAGGCTTGCTTTCCTGCCCTTATACAGTTTTGGCTTTGGTTTTTTTTTTTTCACCAACCCTTTTCCTCGGTGAGGAGTTTCACTCATTCCTATCTTCATTTAGATGATCCACTGTCAAATATGTCAAATAAAATATGCCCACTCTTGGAACTTATGCGACTTTAAATTTCACGTCGCTCACTTTCTGTGAGGTTTACTTCCATTTTCTTGCCCTGTTTCTGGGTTTCTAGCACAGATCTTGAGTTTTGGGAAAGGGACCTGCTGCTGTCTTTTGGGTTTTAATGTCGGCAGGCATTTCTGCATGACTGTGACAAAATTGGTTAGTAATAGACTTTTTTTCATCTTAAATGGAGTGGTTTTAAAAATCCATGTCTCTTCCCATGGTAACTGTGAAGTGAAAGAGGGACAGAGTTCACCAAGGCCCGCAGCACTGCATACCTCCTTTAAGAAGCCAGACTCTTTCAAACGTGGATGTTATGTTAGGTTATGACTTGCAATAGCTTAACTAAAGTGATGGGTTTGTATGCAAGCATATTGGCACAGGCATTTTTTAACTATACCCTCTAGCACACAGGAACTGATTTGTTAATAAATAACAGAATGCTGTTTGAGAAAAAGCTGCTAATCTGTTCTTCAGATGAGACCCTGAGACAAGGCTCCTCTCAGTCGTCATTGTCACAGGAAAAAAAAAATCCCAAGGAGAAAACCAAAGCTGTGTAGGAGATAAGGATTTTTGGTTTGTTTGGTGGCTTTGGTTTTTGTTTGGTGATTTGTTTGTTATTTTTGGGGTTTGTTTCTTCTTTAGGTTGTTTGTGGTTTTTGGTTGGTGGTGGGTTGTTGGGTTTGTGTTCGTTTTTTGGGGTTTTTTAATTCAATACTCAGTGCCTGTTACATATCTGGTACTGAACAAATGTGCTTTGGGGAGTATATAAAAATATGCTTTTTGGTTTTATTTTTTAAATAAAGCAGAGCCACCAGTAACTATAGAGATTTACTGGGAAAATACAGTTATAACTGTATTCTAGGCAAAATTAACTGGAAAGTGTCTGTGTTCAAGCTTACCATGCTTTTCTAGTTCTTATTTCAATTTGTAGGCTGCTTTCTGGATACTAGAGACATGGAGAAACCTAGGACTGTCCTTCATCCCTTAGCTGTGGGGAGAACTGTGCATGCTTCCTTTGAAGCAGCAGGTGTTTGGGCACTGGGATGAGGTACTAGTCTAAATAGGCCTTGGGATCCGATGATTCAGAAACTATCTGTCTGCAATTCTGTGACTAATTGCTTGTCCCCAAGTATTTCAACTGACTGGGAAATGTAAGTGCTGTGCCCTAGGTCCTAGTCATTTTGGAAATACTTGCAGCACAGGCACTTCTGTAGTATTGTGACTGAAGTAATTCCTACTGATTCTCTGAAGTTATGTGTCTTGGGGTTGCAAGGAGTTATAACTTTACTGCTGGGCCACGTTAAGTAGAAACAAATACAGGTTCGTTTTGAATTGCTTCTTTAGAATAAGGCTTATGAAATTCTTCACCCTGGGGAGTTAAAAAAAAGCATTTATTTCTCTTCTAGGCAGTGTGTAATGTTGCCCCTCGAGGTGTGTATGTTTGTGGTAATACTTCCACCAGCTCTGGCTTGACTGTTACGCTGTCTAGAGATGGTGCTTCTGGAGATTTTGCCTTGGAAGCTGGTGCTTTAGTGCTTGGAGATCAAGGTAATATGTGTATCTAATACTGCTACAGGGTTTGTATGACCATACATGGAGGGTAGGGGGATGTGTGCCATTGAGTCTAAGATTAACTATAGTGCTTGCATAGCTCTGGACTAAAAATGTAGGTTTGAAGTATGAGATCAGCTTTCCACACCTTGGGAAGTTCTGAGCTTCTCCAGTGACTTCTGGAGGTGGTTTCTGCTTTCCCAGATGCATGAAACGGCAATTTGCACACCAGCCTTACCCGATGTGTCAAAGAGCTAGGATTTCCTTCTTGAGAAATTTCTGACTTAATGGCAGCTGCTGGGACTCCTGTTGTGTTTGAAAATCAGCTGGCTTATGATATGTCACTTATTTCTATTTTTAAAAAGCTTGCTTTGTCATCTTGATGTGTAAACAAGATGCTGCTTCTGCAAGCCAGACCAACTTCATAAAGGTTCAGCTGTGGCACTATGGTGAAAACAAACCTTGCTGAAATGGAGACTTGGTCCAATGTCTCCTGCTGTTCCTTGGACTCTAGGCTGGCCTTCTGATGTAGCCCCTGTCTTGTAGCATACACCTGTCCATCAGTTAATGTGTTTTCTAATAAGTCATTGCCTTGTTTTAATTGCTTCCAGGAATTTGTGGAATAGATGAATTTGATAAGATGGGAAACCAGCATCAGGCTTTGTTGGAAGCTATGGAACAACAAAGCATCAGCCTTGCCAAGGCTGGCATTGTTTGCAGTTTGCCAGCTCGGACATCTATTGTTGCTGCAGCAAACCCAGTTGGAGGACACTATAACAAAGCCAAGACTGTGTCTGAGAACTTAAAGTGAGCACTTCCTGAAATGCTGCTTATATAGTTCACATTCAAGTAGAAGCTTCTGTCAGTCTTATAGCTTATACATAATTGCTTTCTACTTTCCTGAAGCTTGAACACACTCTAATAATTTTTCATGGCTTTTGAGAGAGGAATTGCTGTCCTACTTTATTCTGAATGAATGGGATGGGATTTTAAGTGTCTATGAAGTGGAGCAGAGTTGCTGTAACTTCCACTTCTTCAGGAGCACTATGTGGTTTTCTTGTCTTTACTCTAGAATGGGGAGTGCTTTGTTGTCAAGATTTGATCTAGTTTTCATTTTGCTGGACACCCCAAACGAAGACCACGATCACTTGCTGTCTGAGCACGTGATGGCAATCCGAGCTGGAAAGCAGGCAGCATCCAGCAGTGCTGTTGTGACTCGTGCCAACACACAGGATCGCTCTGTTCTTGAAGTAGTTTCAGATCGACCACTGCTTGAAAGACTAAAGGTAGGACTTGTCCAGCGACTGTTGCTATGCCCCATCCTGTGGTGTTCCTTGTGTTGGGACCTGCTGGATGTTCTCAGTCCCACTCCTATTCTTCTCATGATAACTGTCTCTGAATTAGAGGAAGCATTTAAGGCCCCAGCCACCAGTTTCTGTCAATTGTCTGTTGTAGTTAGGACTAGACACCCTGCTGGAGCTGCTAAAGTTGTATCTCAAGCAATCTCCATCTCCACAAAGAAGAAAATTTAGTAGCTGAGTTGTGTGTTTTTTGGTTGTGGTAGTGAGAAGACGCTTTGCATGAGATACTCTAAAGCAAATTTGCTGTGTTAGATACTAAAAGAACTACAGAACTAGATTGGATATAAGAATTTCATACAAATGTGCTGTGCTGTCAAGCATTGAATCTGAATAACGCAGCATGTAAGCGAATCCTTGGGCACCTGCAACTCATAACAGATTTGGACATTACAGGAGAGAAAGCAGAGTTCTTATTAAACTTAAGTGATCATCAGTTTGAGAGCTGATATTGTCAGATGCCAAGTCTTAGAAGAAATATCCCCTACTAGAGGTAAACCTATGCACTTCTGCAAAAGGGTTATCAGCAGTGATGGCTTAATCTTTTGTGAAGCTATGTCTTGTGACAATTGGGAAATGGGATTTTCCCTTTTTAAGAAGGAATTATTTGTATAATTATATCATATTTGGCACTTATTGCAAATGAGAAGCTTCAGCTGCCTTTTTTTCCTGAAACGGCCAAGTGTGTTTGGTTACACATCTCAGCATAGTGTATGGACTTGCTAAGTGAAGCACTGAAGTCCTTACAGTGAAGATTTCACCAGGTAAAGCATAGAAGATGGGAATTTAATGTTAAAACTTGTATAGGGTTCAACAGATAGACATCTAAGCTCTTTTTAATTGTATTAGCTCTTACCAGGAGAAAACTTTGATGCCATTCCCCATCAGCTGCTGAGGAAGTATGTTGGCTATGCTCGGCAGTACGTTCACCCAAATTTATCTCCAGAAGCTGCTCAGGTCCTCCAGGAATTCTACCTTGAGCTCCGGAAACAGAACCAAGGAGTAGACAGCACACCAATCACCACAAGGCAGCTAGAGTCACTGATTCGACTTACAGAGGTAAAGCTGTAATACTCAAGGGATCGAAAGGAAAGAGACTTTTGCTAAACTACCATTGATATCCTATACTTTTTGACAGCTTAGTCTCTGCTATGCTTCTTTGTTGTGCTTAAAAAAAAAAAGGGGGGGGGTGGGGGAGAATGCAATAGACTTGCAAATGCTCTTAAAGCCTTTTATAAAGTAAAATACCCTTGATAGAGGTGGAAAGAGAAATGTCCTGGTTTGATTTAGAATGGACCTCATTCCATTCAGTGATTTTACTTTTCAGCTCAGTCTCTAAGTAAACAGCACTTTCTCCAAAAGGAGAGAAAGGAGGTGAGGGCAGAAACAAGCTGCAGCCCCTTGTGAACTTAAACTGCTGCTGTTTTCCCTAACACTGTGCCTTATTAACACTCTTGGTGATCTGCTGTTTCCAAGAATACACTGTTAAGAAGCAAATAAACTCCAAGCTACAGCCTAATGATGCGAGTATGCAGAAGACACTGAAATACTACAACAAAAATAGAGGAATCTTCCTCTAAATTCTGTATGCTCAGATTCCATTTCTTCTCCTGAGATTTGTGCTTGTTGAAGAGCAATTGTAACCTTTTTTTCCCATCAGCTATAATATATCCTTGTGGGGTTTCTTGTTTTGTTTTAAGGCACGATCGAGGCTGGAATTAAGGGAGAAATCTACCAAGGAAGATGCTGAGGATGTAATAGAAATAATGAAATATAGGTAATACACACTGCTTTTAAAATACAAATAAAGCATCCTGGTGCTATCCACTCAAAACTTGGTTTGTTTTTTAATTAATATTTTTCTTTTTAAATACAGATCCACAAACACAGTGAAGAAAATACTTTGTCAGCTTCAGGCTCATGATAACAATGTTCGGATCTGTTAGCTCTTCTTTAAAACCTGACAGCAGCCCTAAGCTGAATATGATTGCTTAGGCCTTTGAGTTGTGTCATTGCAGCACTTCAGTGTATCTGTGCACAGTAACGGGAACAGAAGGTGCTGCCAAAGAGTCTCTCTCATGTGATTACTCTGTTGCAGTTGAACAATTTATCTTTTTCTGTTTTTTAAAGTGATCATCCACAGTGATTTGGGTGGTCTAAGTTCCCTACATAGTGACTTTATTACTAGGGGATGGTATCCTATGTGGCTTCTGAAAGCTTTCTCAAGCAGTTGTTTCAGGAAGCTAATCCATGTGCTCTTATTTTACTTCCTGTTGATTTTTTTATATATATTTTTTTTTAGCATGCTGGGAACCTACTCGGATGAGTTTGGAAAACTGGACTTTGAACGTTCACAGCATGGCTCTGGGATGAGCAATCGGTCACAAGCAAAAAGATTTGTTTCTACCCTTAACAGTATTGCAGAGAGAACATACAACAATCTCTTTGACTTGCAACAGCTTCGACAGATTGCGAAGGAGCTGCAAATACGAGTAAGTTTGGAAATAAAGCATTTCTTCAACAGCAAACTGCAAGGCAAGTCATGGAAAAGGTGTATCTGTTGTGCCTCCCTGCAACAAACAGAAATAAGCAGCGTTTGCTGCTCTTAGGCTCAACAATCTTCCTGAATTGCCTTTGTAAGCCTAACTAATCTTACAAGCTGTCTGACGGTAACAGCTCCTTGCATTAGTAAGGATTGCTGCTGCTTCTGAAGCTGGTCCTTAACAAGGTTCTGCTTTGTTTTGTGAAAGGCAGTTTTGGTTTCAGCATACTTTACTTCCTCTGGCTCACCCGGGAACACCTATTTTAACTCCCAAATTTAGACTGTTGTGGTGTCTGGGATCTAGTTCAGCAGTGCAGTGACATTTCTGTGAGGCCTTCCCTGGCCCAAATATGCCTTTTTGGATTTTTATTCCTGCTTCACGTGTCCTAATATTGTGATTTGGCAGGACCATCATGTAGGACACACGGCCACAAATACTTTTTACCCTGTCATTGATTTATTTGCATTCTGTACCTGTGAGGGACTTCAGCCAAACAAAAATACCAATACCTAACTCTACTTTTTGGTTTATGATAAAGCCTTAAATGTCAATTATAACTTAAAACTGGATTTCAGGTGTAATGAGTGAAAAGTAGTGATAATTAATTTATCTTTATGTAACTTACTACAGGCAATAGCCTGCTGGGGCAAGATAGCGTCAGTCTGCAAACTGGTTCAACTGTCGAGTAATGTACATAATCCTGTCTTGCAGAACATGTTACTGCCAGCTGTCTTCCCACATGATCCTTATTTCATTCAGTGACCAATCACCTACAGTTAATTCAATGAATTCTATTTTCCCCTTTCTATATAGAATACTTTTTGCCCACTCAAAGTCTATACCTATAACAAACACCTGGCAATCGGTGACAGTTGTAGAAATCTGACTTTTCTTTGGTAGATACTTGTGAAACAGAACTGAAATGTATACAAAGGTTATGCTGTATATTTTTCTACGTGCCGTAAAGTATGAAAGTAAAGCACAAAAGGATGCAACTGACTGTTGCCACCTCCTAGTAGCTCAGGAATTTGCTAAGGAAACTAACCTATTCTTAGCTCACTTTATTTCACCGAGTTCTTTTAAACTGTTGCTTTACATCAGGTAAAAATATCATTCTTCCAAATTGTTGTTTATTTTTTGTCTCTTTTTTCCCAGGTATCTGATTTTGAAAGCTTTATTGGATCCCTAAATGATCAGGGTTATCTTCTGAAAAAAGGTCCAAGAGTTTATCAACTTCAGACTATGTAAAAAGAGCCACTGTGATGAACTTCTTTGAGACATAATGGTTACATCTGGAATGGACTGCTGGACCTGCAGCCCAGCACTGCTGGTGCTGTCGCTTACTGAGGTGCAAAACCAGCTTTCAGAAACTTGCTTTAGGCTGCCCTAGGACAACCTGACACGTGGTAGTGCTGTGTGATGCAGCTATAGCTCTGCTAGCCCAAATGTGGCTGTGTAAGACTAGAATGTATTTCACCATCCCTGGGGAGTGGGAAGTGTATTTTGTATCGACATTATCACATCACAGGAACAGATTTTACTTCTAAACATAGTGATGTTGGACCTGTGAATTTAAACTGAGAAATTTTTCATGAGATGATGATTTGTGTTTTTAGCATTGTAGTTCATTTGAGGATTTTTACAGCATAGAAATCTTTCCAAAGAGTTGGAAAGCTTGAGGTTGAGGCAACAGTTTTTGGTAGCTGTAAAATGATACCTTATTGAAACTAATTTAATTTTCTGCTTTGTATTTATTGCTCTTTGTAGCTGAGAATTCTCTGTGAAATGAAAGTCGGATTTAAGAAAATATCTAATATTAAATATTACAGTATTTAATTTGTAAAACAAATGGGATTTTGTCTTTCATTAAACTTTAATGTTCTTGAACAAATCACAGCTTTCTCGTGTGTGTGTATAGAGATACAGTTACAGTGAACATGGGTGTAGGTGTTAATGGCTCTTACACGATAGGTAATGCAAACATGTTATATATGTATCTTTGTAACTCTTCCCAACACAGCAGAATGTGTGTTCTCTGAGAGTAAAGTGCTAAATGTTTCCTGACTTTTATGAAATAGATCATGATCTAGTGCAATAAAATGGCAAAGGAGAAGCTTTTGGGGAAAGTACTAAAACCAAACACGTCCCTGAAAGGATTGATATCCCTGGTCACTCCCTGGTTGATGCACCGGAATTTTAAATCTTATTAGCTGTACTTGTGTTCTTTTCTTAGCCTCACTTGCATAGTTTAGTTACTTGGTGGGTAGAGTTGATAATGAGATGTTTTGAAGCCTGTGACTTCTTGCCTGGCAAAGATGAACCAGGCCTTGAAATAGTTCATTAAGCCAAAGCACCCTGATAACAGGGACTCAAAGCATCAAGAAAAGCAAAAAGCAGGACACCAGTGTCAACATAAGCACCAGTCATAATTTTAACTGATCTTCTTGGAGCCTTCCAGGGCAGAAGGATGGCTGAGCTCACCCCATGACCAATAGGGGCAAAGGAAGCCCAGAGTTCAACTAGTGAACAGTGTGAGGAAGACTGTGAATGACCACCCGAGGGGGAAAAGACCCTAACCCTAACTTTATTACACATGCTCAGACTATGTAAATTAATTCTAGGAACTCATCAGCATAAGGCTGCCCTTCCCAGGAAATGTGGTGAGTATGTTTTCTGTGTACATGAGATGGTGTGTTTTGCTAATTTGTTGGAGCACTTACAGAAGAGAATCCCCAGCGCTGCAGTAAAGAATGCCTGCTTAAGAACAACTCTGTTGTTACTGGGTATTTATCTCTGAATCTGCACCCAGCCTCCCACCTCGGTGAGGAGTGCTAGAAAGCAGGCAGGTTTGGAAGCTCCCAATTTTGTTTCACCCTCATAATAAAACTAAAAAATTCAAGAATGAATTACTGATACTTCCCTTTTCCCTCTTATTTATAACGTAAGATACATAAATTGTAAGTAAAAAAAAAAAAAATGTAAGCTTCATTATTTCTGCTTTTTGATTAAGTAGCATAAAGATCTGACCTCCAGCATCCTTCCACAGCAGTATGAGCATTGCAGAGGTGAAAGAACATGTCAGGAGTGCCTAGTGCTGTCTCAGTGTGGATCTACTTCAGTATACCTGAAACTGAAAACTACTGACAGATTAAGAGAAAACTAAGAAATTACAGCTTTACCTATGAGCACTTAAGGAGGGAGCAGTCTGCTCCTTCAGGGTTTTATTTGCTCACTATGGTAACTGTGGTTAATGGCTTTATTTAATGTATGAACTGCCTGCGGGGACATACAGTTGTCATTTGTCCCCGAGCGTTAGCCTTTGCACAGCAGAAGGGACGTGCTTTCTTGTAAATCCTACAGGTGGAAGCAACTTATTTCATCAAGAAATAGGTGCTAGAAATTGATTTTTAACCTTTGCCAACGGATTTTTTTTTCTCTGCCTAGAAGAATATTCTCTGACTTGCACAACATAACCAGGACATGACCGATAGAGGACAGAACAGGAATTTTGGAAGTAGGGTTCCAGCTCCCCTCTGCTGCTCCTGAAGGCTGAGGTCTGTGCTCAGAACCACAGCAGGGGCAGGGGACCTGCCCCTCCCTCCCCTCAAGCAGGACCAGCCAGAGACAGGTACCCAGGTCTATGTCCAGGTATGGTGCTGACTTGCTAAGCTTCTTGTAAAATCCGTTCTGCAGCCTGGTGAGGTCCCCCTTGGTGACAGGGTGACCTTCAGGTAGTACCAGGCACTCCTACTTTTTCATCATCTGCCAACTTGCTGAGGGCATGACCCCATCCCCATGTCCTGGTCCTGTTCTGCTCCTGCCTTTGCCCTCCTCACGTTTAAAAAAGGGGAAAAAAAAACCCAAAAAAACTGCTCCATCTAATCGATGAGGTAGAGGAATGAACACATTAACAAGGTCGCAAGCCCTTTAGTTAACTTTTCTCGACTCTCTCCACCAGCTGCGGAAGAGGGAATTATCCTGCATGCGATCGTTTGTTTGGGTTGGTTGTTTGAAGAGCCTCCGTTCGGTCTGCCGGTTGTTGACCGCTGTGTGTCATGACCGCTGAGCGAGCACCTCGGGGCAATAAACTGATGGCAAACACATGAACAATAACGGCGGCTCAGTGCCGGGGAAGGCGGGTAGGAGCGAGCCTCAGAAGCAAATAAGTGGTTGTACCTGGCAGAGTAAACTCGCATTTCTCCTTCAGCTAAAGTAAACTGTGGTGAGGGAGGTTAAGAGCAAGACACAGCTTCGGACCCCTCAGAAGTCTGTTACGATAAAACAAACCTTCCCTTTTCTCCATTAAGGGCTTGTAAGAGACCAGCTGGAGCCGCCCCGCCGTGAGGAGGAGCGGGGTGACCGCGGCCGACACCCGCCATGCTGCCATGGGCGCCGCCGGCCGCGTCCTGCGACCC